>CM065726.1:347634-367634 GCA_033310375.1 Conus canariensis
CTGGTGGATGATGGAGATGGACTGCAGAGACTGGTGGATGGTGGATGGACTGAAGAGACTGGTGGATGGTGGATGGACTGAAGAGACTGGTGGATGATGGACTGAAGAGACTGGTGGATGATGGACTGAAGAGACTGGTGGATGATGGAGATGGACTGCAGAGACTGGTGCATGATGGATGGACTGAAGAGACTGGTGGATAATGGATGGACTGAAGAGACTGGTGGATGATGGACTGAAGAGACTGGTGGATGGTGGATGAACTGAAGAGACTGGTGAATGATGGACTGAAGAGACTAGTGGATGGTGGATGGACTGAAGAGACTGGTGGATGATGGACTGAAGAGACTGGTGGATGATGGATGGACTGAAGAGACTAGTGGATGGTGGATGGACTGAAGAGACTGGTGGATAATGGATGGACTGAAGAGACTGTGGATGATGGATGGACTGAAGAGACTGGTGGATGATGGACTGAAGAGACTGGTGGATGGTGGATGGACTGAAGAGACTGGTGGATGGTGGATGGACTGAAGAGACTGGTGGATGATGGACTGAAGAGACTGGTGGATGATAGATGGACTAAAGAGACTGGTGCATGATGGACTGAAGAGACTGGTGGATGATGGATGGACTGAAGAGACTGGTGATGGATGGACTGAACTGTCCGGTGAATTGTTTCACGCACAAAATCTAGGACTTGACTTAACATAGTTTGTTGAAAAAAAAAGCCCATAGCACAACACACACACACACACACACACACACACACACACACACACACACACACACACATGTAAACACACACATGTACACACACACACACACACACACACACACACACACACACACGCACACACACACACACACACACACACACACACACACGCACACACACACACACATACATCATACATCCCCCCTCCTCCCCCCCCCCCCCCCCCCACACACACACAGGTCTATCACCAAATTGTCCTTGACAGTCTCCATCAACAGAACACCAACGACTTTCTCACATAAGGCATTTCCCAAAAGATGGCATTGGATTGTATAACATTGGTATCAGCACACAGATGGCATTGGATTGTATAACATTGGTATCAGCACACAGATGGCATTGGATTGTATAACATTAGTATCACTACACAGATGGCATTGGATTGTATAACATTGGTATCCGCACACAGATGGCATTGGATTGTATAACATTGGTATCACTACACAGATGGCATTGGATTGTATAATATGGGTATCAGCACACAGATGGCATTGGATTGTATAATATTGGTTATTGGTATCACCTCACAAAACTCTCTTCTGTAGGAAACACGGGCTCCCCCCCCCCTCCCCCCCCCCCCCCCGCCAAAGGAGGAGGGAAGAGTGGGCGGATGGGGGGGGGGAGGGAAGTTGCTGCACCTCCCTCCCCCCTATCACGGCACCATACCTTTGATCCAGACATTCTTTCTGACTAGTTGCAAAGCGAGAGGACTGCAGGCGGAAATCTAAACAAATCTTAAATAAATGTTAGCGAACCGCCCCGAGAACGTGGACAAACGAGTCACAAGACGAAACACAACGCGTTTCGACCTCTTAGGTCTTCATCAGGTGAGACATTAACGAATAAAACAATGAAAATTCACTTAGCTTTGATCGCTTCAGATCACTTCGCAGGGTTCAGCGCAAGGAGCTTCCTTGCGCTGAACCCTGCGAAGTGATCTGAAGCGATCAAAGCTAAGTGAATTTTCATTGTTTTATTCGTTAATGTCTCACCTGATGAAGACCTAAGAGGTCGAAACGCGTTGTGTTTCGTCTTGTGACTCGTTTGTCCACGTTCTCGGGGCGGTTCGCTAACATTTATTTAAGATTCTTTCTGACTGTTTATTTCCCCAGTTCAACTGTTACTTATTTTCTTTTTTTTTACAACACAGTTTGGTTTGAGAACAACAAGTTTTGAAAGGTAGCCCCTTTTGGTCGTTATATGATGCATTTGAATCCGTCTATCTATCTGTTTGTCTGTCTATCTGTCTGTCTGTCTATCTATTTGTGTCTGTCTAGTTGTCTGCCTGTCATTCTGTCCGTCTCTCTCTCTCTCTCTCTCTCTCTCTCTCTCTCTCTCTTCTCTCTCTATCTCTCTCCCTCCTTCTCTCCCCCCCCTCCCTCTCTCTATTTCCCTCTCCCCCCTCTCTCTCTCCCTTCCTCCCTCCTTCCCTCTCTCCCTCTCTGTGGTGTAAACCAGTCTAGTCTTTGCATTACTGATCAAACAACAGAAACACCAGAAAGAGATTTTTGCTAACAGACATGGCCTAACAACCTATCGGACAATCGTCATGTTTGTCATGCATGGTGCAGTCGTGCATGTCTCCGCATAGTTCCTGATCCACAGCAAACCAACCTTCTGATCATCGTACTTGGCTTTGGGGACACTTCCTGCAGTCGCTTCTTTCATGATAATTAGAGACTTTGGACCATGTAAGCGAAGGCTGGGAATTATCATTATCAGTATCATTATTATTAGTGTTATTATTATCATTATTATTATTATTATTATTATCGTTAACATAATAATAATAATAATAATAATAATGATTGTCATTATTATGAATACTTATATAGCGCCTATCCTCGGCTAGAGACCAAGCTCTAAGCGCTTTACAATCCACACTCCTTTACACAACGGGCTGCCCCCCCTGGGTAGCGCCGACTGAAGAGCTGCCTGCTGGCGCTTCATTCAGTCGTTTCCCGTGCCATTCATTTAATATCATTCACTCAGTTTCCTTACTTTCTTTATCCTTTCCATTTCTCACGCAGGGTGCATGCTATGTGTCACGTGTCATCTATACCAACGACCAAACTGGCCTTCTCTTCCGAAAGCTCATGATGGGATTTGACGTGTGTGTAAGATGTTATGCGTGCGTTCACACACGGAATCTCGGTTTATAGTCTCATTCGAAGGACTGTATGGGAAACACAGTCAGAACTAATGTTGACTTCGAGGGGAAAAACTCCCCTGTACCGAAACGGCCCGGCGAAGATTCGAACCCGCAACCTCAGGATCACCGAGATTGCGAGTGCGGTGCTCTACCAACTGAGCTATGGTTGGTTGCATATTACAGGTCTGTTCAGCAAGAGTAATGTTTATGTGGGGAAGGTGGGTAGTAGAAGAAAGATGATTCGGGGGTGGGGGTGGGGGAGTGGGAATGTGGGACGATAGAGGGAATGGAGGGAGGCGGAGAGTGCAGATGAAGCAGGGAGGTCCTTTTTCCATTTCTCTTGTGACTCTATGTCAGTGGTATGAAGAGGATCTGCACACAATCCCAGTCAGGGAGGATTCCACAGACAAGGCTGATTACAACTGCCAAGAATTCAGTGAGAGCTTTACTTTGTGGAGGATATTCTTTGACAGTTCATAGCGTTTTCCCAAATGACGCCCTTTACTGTGTACCTTTTGAAGTTTAGGGGATAAATTGTGGTTTAGAGTCTATCTGCTGTGAGTCTGAAAGCTGATGCGTCTGTCTGTCTGTCTGTCTGTCTGCCTGTCTGTCTGTCTGTCTCTGTCTCTCTCTGTCTCTCTGTCTCTGTCTCTGTCTGTCTGTCTGTCTGTCTGTCTCTCTCTCTCTCTCTCTCTCTCTCTCTCTCTCTCTCTCTCTTCCCATTCTCTCTCTCCCTCTCTCCTGCCAACTGATAGTCTTGTTAATCAAACGCTGCATATTGTCAAAGCCCCTGAAATAACTATACTCCTGGAAACGTTTGTGGCTGCTGCCATACAGTGTTCGTTCTCAGGTACAGTGGCGGTGAAAACAGTGCCAGAATATATTGGACAGGAAGAGAGGTGGGTAAGTCGGGGGAGGGGGTGGGGGAGGAGTTAGTTGAAAATCCAGTACAGGCCTTTTGTTGTGGTGCAGTGGTTGGTATGGCTGACTCATGGTCTGGAGGATCGTGGGGTCGAGTCTCTTCTGAAACATTGGTTTGAGAGATCCTAGCACAATCCTACCTTTATCATTCGTAGCAGTATGAGTACTAATAATTTTTTTAAAATCAATATGCTTATTGCTATTAAAGAGTCGCACTCTTTGTTTGATTGTAAAGAATACAGTGCTATTCATGGAAAAACGTGTGATTTTTATTTGATAGTAAAGAATACAGTGCTTTTTCATGGAAAAAAACCTAAGGTTTTTGTTTCGTTGTAAAGAATACAGTACTATTCATGGAAAAAACGTATTATTTTTGATTGATTGTTAAGAATACAGTGCTATTCATGGAAAAACGTATGATATTCATGGAAAAACGTATGATTTTTGTTTGTAAAGAATACAGTACTATTCATGGAAAAAGTATGACTTTTGTTTGATTGTAAAGAATACAGTGCTATTCATGGAAAAACGTATGATTTTTGTTTGATTGTAAAGAATACAGTACTATTCATGGAAAAAAACGTATGGTTTTTGTTTGATTGTAAAGAATACAGCGTTATTCATGGAAAAAAAACGTATGATTTTTGTTTGATTGTAAAGAGTACAGTACTATTCATGGAAAAACGTATGATTTTTGTTTGGTTGTAAAGAATACAGTGCTATTAATGAAAAAAGTATGATTTTTGTTTGATGGTAAAGAATACAGTGCTATTCATGGAAAAACGTATGATTTTTGTAAAATAATTTGCGAAAATGAGGACACAGAGTACTAAAATTAAACTACGACGATGACTCGGTGAAATATCTTGCAAGGTATACCGCAGAAGCGTTGGACATTCGAAATAAGAAGAATAACTCAAACCGAGGAAATTAAAAGAAAACCGAATTTTAGGAGACGGTAAGACGTTTTAGTTTTGACTGTTAAAGCATTGCGAATTCTTGAAGATGCATTATTCTAGATGGTCGGTATTCAGGCTTGTTGTGCTTGGAATAGTGGCATTGTTTTAATTCATGTTCGTTATGGATTTACTGTTTGCATTATTTGCTTTTTGCTTTGCATCCCCCATGTTATCAAGGCTGTAAGGCTAATGACATTAAAAATGTTCAGTGTTCAGTGATCACATCTCTCTCTCTCTCTCTCTCTCTCTCTCTCTCTCTCTCTCTCTCTCTCTCTCTCTCTCTCTCTCTCTCTCTCTCTCGTGACAGATATTCAACATATCGTTCCTTCAAATCCCTATGGCAGCCTGAGAAATATCTAACTGATATAACAATTCCTAAATTTCGCAAAGTGTTCGTAAGGTTTCGACTTGGTATTAGTGATTTGAATGTCCATCAAAGATATACATTAAACTCCAAAAAAAACTGTCCATTGTGTCATCAAATCGAGGACGAAATACATTTTTTGATTGCTTGTCCTTCCTATAAAGATTTAAGAGCAAAATACATTTTGCCTCATACTAGAAATGTTCATCAAGTATCATTGCTTCTTTTACTGCAAAATGAAAAGAGAATTGTAACTCGCTCTGTAGCTATGTACATTTTCAAAGCACTAAAACGAAGAGAGGAACTGTTATCAGTTAACACACAAATGGCGGAGAAATTTCAGAAAGAACGTTTTGTTAAGCAAATACTTTCTTTCATGATTTTCAGTATATGCGCCGAGCGTGTATGTGTTCTACTTTTGTTCTTGACCTCTTTGCAGATAGGTCGGTGGCCTTCGCAATTAAACTATTTGAGTTGAGTTGAGTTGAGTTGAGTTGAGTTGAGCTCTCTCTCTCTCTCTCTCTCTCTCTCTCTCTCTCTCTCTCTCTCTCTCTCTCTCTCTCTCTCTCTCAAACTGTTCCAATTTCCGCTTGCAGTCACCTCACGTTGAAACAATTTCTCTCTAGACACTTTTGGCAATGACATACATATTGCACCAGTAATTTAAAAAAAAAAAGCGGTTTACAAAGAACAATTTGTGCTAGACCTACATTAAATAAGTGAGTTTTTCTTTCTTTCCGCGTACGCAGGCTGATACTCCTGCGGACACTCCCTGTATAGACAGGCAAGGATCAATCTCATCTACCCAACAAAGGGAGTGGAGTTTTATGTGCATGACCGTTTCTTTTATCCCGCCATTAAGGCAGCCATACTCCAACTTCAGGGAAGGTGCATGCTATGTGTAACGTGTCATCCACACCAACGGCCAAACTGGCCTTCTCTTCCGAAAGTTGCTGATGGGATTTGACGTGTGTGCAAGATGTTATATGTACGCTCATACACGGAACCTCGGTTTATAGTTTCATTCGAAGGACTGCAAAGGAAATGGAGTCAGAACCAATGTTAACTCTGAGGGAAAAATTCCCCTGTATCGAAAGGGTCCGGCAGAGATTCGAATCTGCAACCCCACCATCACCAAGATTATGAGTCCCGCGCTCTACCACTGGGCTATTCCGACCCCCACACCAGTTTCAAAGGAGAGATGTGGATGACGTCACTACCAATCATGCGTTATACATACAGCCTTCGGGCAGAGATTGTAGTGTATTCAAGTTGTGTCCCTTGGTGTTGTGGTGCAGTGATGGTGCTGTATCAGCACTGAAAAACATTTAGCATGTTGGAATTGTCATCGGTTTAGTCTGTCCTAGTGTGTTGCTGGTAAATACCCATTCTTTACTTTGTGTGCAGAGTTCTCCAGTTCCATGTTTGACAAGAGAGAGAGAGAGAGAGAGAGAGAGAGAGAGAGAGAGAGAGAGAGAGAGAGAGAGAGAGAGGAGGTTTTGTTTTCAATATTATTTGTCCAAGCACATTCAAAACGGGATTTCATACGCGGAAGCTTGAAGATCATTTCTCACTGGCATTGAGGCCTAAAATGTCTTGGAATGTGTTACAAGTTAAGCTTGAGAGAGAGAGAGAGAGAGAGAGAGAGAGAGAGAGAGAGAGAGAGAGAGAGAGAGAGAGAGAGAGAGAGAGTCGTCCAGTGTAGGTTAGGGAGCATGTGACTCGTTCCATAATTCAGATCGTAGTGGCTTTTGTTTTTTTTTTTTCCATTCTGTATTAACAGGATCGTTTCATGCTAGCCTCCGTTTCCGATGCCAGACTTCTGTTCATGCCAAAACTCTTTGGAGCTAGGCATCAACAACGAGTCCCTGACACAGCGCTGTGTGGTGCCAGAAATGGCAGGAGCTCGGAACAGGAGGTAAGAGACTTGGTCGGACTATTTGCATAATAGATCCCTTCAACTGTCGTCCAAGAGTCGATAAAATAAATCATATCAGTCATTGCCCTCTGTCTGTCTGTCTGTCTGTCTGTCTGTCTGTCTGTCTATCTGTCTATCTCTCTGTCTGGCTGTCTCTCTGTCTGCCTGTCTCTCTGTCTGTCTGATCTCTCTCTCTCTCTCTCTCTCTCTCTCTCTCTCTCTCTCGGTCTGTCTGTCTGTCTGTCTCGCTCTCTCTCTGCCCCCCCTCTCTCTCTCTCCCTCCCTCTTCTCTCTTTCTTTCTTTCTTTCTCTCTCTCTCTCTCTCTCTCTCTCTCTCTCTCTCTCTCTCTCTCTCTCTCGGTCTCTCCTTCTCTGTCTGACTGTCTCTATCTCTCTGTCTCTGTCTCTCTCTCTGCCCCGGTCTGTCTGTCTGTCTGTCTGTCTGTCTGTCTCTGTGTCTGCCTGTCTGTCCGTCTGTCTCTGTCTCTCTGAATCTGTCTGTGTGTCTGTCTGTCTGTCTGTCTGTCTGTCTCTCTCTCTCTCTCTCTCTCTCTCTCTCTCTCTCTCTCTGTCTACGCCAGCAGAAGAGAAACTAGACCTATCAAAATCACTGCAGGGCTGTCTCTATGTTTGAGTTTACTGACATGCATTTGGATATGTGGGTGGAAACGAACAAGGGAGGGAGGGGAGAGTGTGGTGGGGAAACTTAGGCGATGCTCGGCTGTACATTCATGTGCAAACTGGAGTGAAGTTGATGTGTTCTGTTTGCTGGCTTAATTTGAACCCAAATGTCCCAAACCCCACCATTTTCCCTGAGCTCAACAGAAATAAGACATACAACCATCCACCTCCTCCTCCTCTTCTTCTTCTTCATCCTCCTCCTCTTTCTCCCTTTCTTCTTGTCCTTGTTCTTGTTCCTCCTCCTCCTCCTTGTCTTATTCTCCTCCTACTCCTCCTCCTCCACCACCTCCTCCTTCTTTTTCTTCTTCTTCTTCTTCTTCTTCTTCTTCTTCTTCTTCTTCTTCTTCTTCTTCGCATTCTTCGCATTCTTCGCATTTTTCTTCTTCTTCTTCTTCGTCTTCTTCTTCTTCTTCTTCTTCTTCTTCTTCTTCTTCTTCGCATTCTTCTTCTTCGCATTCTTCTTCTTCGCATTCTTCTTCTTCGCATTCTTCTTCGCATTCTTCTTCTTCGCATTCTTCTTCACATTCTTCTTCTTCGCATTCTTCTTCTTCGCATTCTTCTTCGCATTCTTCTTCATCATCATCTTGTTCTTGTTCTTGTTCTTCTTCGCATTCTTCTTCGCATTTTTCTTCTTCTTCTTCGCATTCTTCTTCTTCGCATTCTTCTTCTTCGCATTCTCCTTGTTGTTGTTGTTGTTGTTGTTGTTGTTGTTGTTGTTGTTGTTGTTGTTGTTCTTCTTCTTCTTCTTCTTCTTCTTCTTCTTCTTCTTCTTCTTCTTCTTCTTCTTCTTCTTCTTCTTGTTCGCATTCTTCTTCTTCTTCTTCTTCTTCTTCTTCTTCTTCTTCTTCTTCTTCTTCTTTCGCATTCTTCTTCTTTGCGTTCTTCTTCTTCTTCTTCTTCGCATTCTTCTTCTTTGCGTTCTTCTTCTTCTTCTTCGCATTCTTCTTCTTCGCGTTCTTCTTCTTCTTCGCATTCTTCTTCTTCTTCTTCTCTTCTTCTTCTTCGCATTCTTCTTCTTTGCGTTCTTCTTCTTCTTCTTCTTCGCATTCTTCTTCTTTGCGTTCTTCTTCTTCTTCTTCGCATTCTTCTTCTTCGCGTTCTTCTTCTTCTTCGCATTCTTCTTCGCATTCTTTGCATTCTTCTTCTTCGCATTCTTCTTCTTCTTCTTCGCATTCTTCTTCTTCTTCGCATTCTTCTTCTTCGCATTCTTCTTCTTCTTCGCATTCTTCTTCTTCTTCGCATTCTCCTTATTCGCATTCTTCTTCTTCTTTTTCTTTGCATTCTTCTTCTACGCATTCTTCTTCTTCTTCGCATTCTTCTTCTTCGCATTCTTCTTCTTCGCATTCTTCTTCTTCTTCGCATTCTTCTTCTTCTCTCTCTCTGTCTCTCTCTCTATGTGTCCTTGTATCTCTCTCTATCTGTTTGTCTCTATCTCTCTCTCTGTGTCTGTATCTCTGTCTCTGTCACTGTCACTGTCTCTCTCTCCTTCTCTTTCTCTCTCTCTCTCTCTCTCTCTCTCTCTGTCTCTGTCTCTATCTCTCTCAGTCTCTGTCTCTCTCTCTCACTGTCTCTCTCTCTGTCTCTCTGTCTTCTCCGTATATCTCCGTCTCTGCCTGTCTGTCTGTCTGTATGTCTCTCTCTCTCTTAAGCTTATCTTGTTCTAACACATTCCAAAATATTTTAGGCCACCGTGCCAGTGAGAAATGGTCTTCAAACTTCCACTGATGAAATTCTGTTTTGTGTGTGCAGGGACACTACAACACGACTGTAAATAGAACCAACTCTCTCTCTCTCTCTCTCTCTCTCTCTCTCTCTCTCTCTCTCTCTCTCTGCGCCACCTCAGTGGCATTGCACCCCACTCCCGCTCATTCATTCGTCATGCCTGCTATGTAGAATTTTAGCCATCCATGGATCCATATGGTTCGTGATCAATGACCTCCCGAACTACCGATAATCGTGCTTTGATATTTCGGGACATTAATGCCATCGCTTTTTAGTTATTGATGAGGAGGTTTGGAACATGTAAGGTATGATAAGAAATTCCGCCATGTGGTCCTTCGAATGAGATCATAAATCAAGGTTCCGTGTGTGAACGCACCCATAACATCTTGCACATTGATATTGACTGGATGACACGGGAAACGACTGAATGAAGCGCCGGCAGGCAGCTCTTCAGTCGGTACTACCTAAGCAGGCAGCCCGTTGTGTATACGAGAGTGTGAATTGTCCGCACCTAGAACCTTTGGCAAGGCAATATATAAGTGTCGTGTTGTCATTATCATCATAATCATTATCATCCTTATCATTATTATCATTATTATTATTATTACTATTATTATTATCATCATTAATATTATTGTTAATATTGTTAATATTATGTTGTCACGGACGTACATACTTTTAGTTAAGATAAGTCATTTCTTTTCAAACCCAGTATAAATTGGAGTGTCACCAGTGACTTCTTTACTACACTGGCCGGGTGTTGACCAGTGTGGTATTTTTGTCATCCCGGGTGCGCTACGTCCGTGCATTTCGCTCCCATCCTCCAGTACTTCTCTTCATTTTTTTTTTCTTTTAAAGCTTTCTTTTTCTGTTCTTTAATCGCTTTCCACGTGGTTCATCAGCTGTCAGGTGAGCTGTTTTTACCTGTTGCCATCTTGGTTAGTCTAGTGGTGTGGCACTCGTTTACGGACCGTCGAGTCGGAGAGATCTCCATCTCTGCTAGCTGGGCCCACTTTTCTTTATCCACTTCGGTGTGGGTTGTGTGGAAGAGTCTTTCACCCTTCAGTGGGTCGGAAAGTATTCCACTGGACACCTCTGGGATCCCTATCCCTGCCAGCTAGAAGAATCACCTTGGGTCGTCCCTGACCTGGAGTCCCCTTCGGTGTGGACCGGCACGGTTTCGGCTTCCACCCTTCGTTGGACTGGGGAGCGAACCGTTTCTCACCTCGCCCACACGCCATTTTGGTAACCATATGTTCTGTGTTGGACAGTGTTTTGTTTTATTTGGGTTTTCTAACCTTTCAGCAGTTGAGAGGTTTTTCTTTTCCCTTCATGTGCTGTTGGCTCGGGCACACCTTTTCCGTGTGTAACTGCTCCAAAGAGGGGAAGCAGGTATGGAACTGGCATAGTGATATGCATCTTGTTGTAGAATTGTAGAGACGCATTATCTTTAATTGCATTTTCGGTCCTTAGCGGCTAGGGCTCTGTCGCTTTGGACTAAGTTGAAAATCTCTTACTATATAATATCCCTTCATTTCGGTCGATGAAAGCTGTTTTTTTTTTCGATTATACAGGTTGAGTCAATGCTTACCTCCCCTCTTTTCCAAAGGTGTCAGACTGGAATTATGTGATAAATATTGTCTTTCGCTCAATATGTGATTTTGGCCGGAAGGATATCAGAAATGTTAGTTTCATTTTTCCTTGTTGCTTCACAGACACGAGACGGATCGTGGAACGCATGAGCGCGCGAACGGTTAAACATTTAGACCGCGGAGTGTGGAATTCCTGCCGTATGCCCCACATGTGGTTCCGTTCTTGTTGTGTCCTTGTCTTATGTGTTTGTGTGTACAGATGTGTGGATGAATTCTAATTGTTTTGTTTTCATTGGAGCTTTGTTGGCTAAGGAAATTGTCCTTAGTAGAGGTCAAAAGGAAAGGAAAAGGGGAAAGAGGTTATTCTAATTCATTTGCCCCATTTTGTTGTGACAAAGACATTGTTGACATTATCTACGGTATTGCGACCCTTCATACTGTGACGCACTGCCGGACCCACTATGTTGCCACACACTGACTACAACAAGGACAATAGGGTGATGACTTCTCATCTGGAGACTGATCTCCGCCGTAGGGCGGGATTTTTTTTTTTCGCCCTTTTTCTTCAGCTGCAGCTCTGGTCTTGGGCTGGCTGGGCGACCAGCATCTACGGACCCTGCAGTCGTCCTTCGCCCCGGCACCAGCCGTTACTCAAACCTGCGGACTGGTGGAGTGGACTGGTGATGGTGAACCTTGTCTCCTTCACTGAGACATCTGCCACACCTAGGACTGGAAGACCAGCCCACTACGAACGTCGCCCCTCTACAGGATCCACCTCCCTCTGCGAACCTCCTCGGCTCATGGACTCGAGTTGAGTTTTCCATCTTGTGTAATGTGGACGTGGGTCTGGCGTGCGTGTGCGTGGGTTTAAAGCCTGTCACTGATTTGTTTTTTTTTTTGTTTGTTTTTTATTTGTTTAACTCTTGCTGTGTAGGTCCTGTTGTATGTAGCATCTGAATGTCCTTGTAGCGGGTTAGCGGGTTAGGTTGGGACAGTAGCGGGATCCTGGGATATTTGGGAGTTTTTTTTTGTGGTCTATTCAATTTACTTTGTCCCCTAGGTCAGCTAGTTCTGAATAGTGCCTTTCTCTTCTATGCCTTTTTTTTTTGGTTTTTCTTCTCTCGACTATCTTTTCTCTTAAGATCCATACCCCATCTGGAGTGCTAGTGCGAGTGAATGATTGTAATGTGAATAAAAGTATTGTCGAAACTTCTTCCTCTTGTGGTCTGGTGGTGTGAGGAATTGAGTGATCGCTCCGTTTCTGCCACTACACATTACCTTATAAGAACCCCCCCTGTCAGGTGTACTCACACTTGACAACTATGGTGGAGATGCCGGGGACAGGAATGTGTATGTAGTAGTTTAAAAGCGACACTCTGAACTCACTACCGCCCGACCCTTGAGAGACCTGTCTATCTTTCTGTACGTGTATTTGACGGGTGGTTGGTTGGGTGGGTTCTAGAGTCGGTAGGGAACCCATTGGAGCGGACCGGTTTTGGGGGTGCTGTCGGCAGTAGAGTTCCGTGCTCCGTGGTCGGACCTTCGGCGCTTCCGTTCCGCGTTCGTCTCCGTGTTTGTTTTGTTTTGTCTAGTACCGCCGGCTATTGTTTCTAGAATTCCGTTCTCCTTTTCTCATTACCTTGGTTAGAATAGGTACTTGGGTGGAGAAAGAAGGGGTTTTTGAATTTTAGATTAATAGGTCTTGCTTGTGCAGAGTCATCGATATCAGTGCTTGTGCTGATTTAGGATTTTGGTCTGCATTTGCCTGTACCCAAGACGCCGACTGTGTTAGTAAGGTAAGTGTAGGCAGGCTTGCCAAGCATTTGGTGCTTTGTTTACAAGGCAAACTTTGACACTTAGTTCCGATACCGTGTTTGCGCGAAATTCGGTCTTACATAAGTGTCTACTTCAGTTCACAAAAACAAAAAGACTATCTATTCTTGGTAGTGTGTTATTTCATTGTTATTACACACTAGGTTGTAGGATCTGTGTTGTTTAGTCTAAGGGGATTAGCCCTAAGCTGATAGGCTTTCCTCTTTTGTCTAGCGCACAGACAAGCAGTTTATTTGCTTTCCAATCTAGCTGTTGATGTTAGGGCTTTAAGTGTTCAACACTAATTTGTGTGACTGTGGTGATTGGAATAATAAAATTGTCAGTCGTGTGTTGAGAATTTGAGTGTAGCGTCTTCTGATATATTTAAGTGTTTTTCCAAAGAGCCACTTACGTTCTTTTTCTGTCTCCCCCTCTCATCCGCTTCCCATTCAGTTACCGAGCAGTGATCTTAGCACGTGGTTCCCGTCTTTGGACTAGATCGTGTTGCACGGAATTTCGGCGCGCTCATCGGGCCACTGTTTTGACGAGTCAGTTCTGTCCCGGTGCCCCAGTGACCGTGTTGGTGCACGTGCGCTTCCGTGTTTACGTCAGTCGCCGGTAGAATTTAGGTTAGCTGTTAGGCCTTGCGGTACGGGTCGTTTAAATTCTATTGTCCGTCCCTGCCTTATGCGTGTTTGTTGTCTTGTTGCTTTTCTCTTTGGATAAGTTGGTTGCTGGTTGGAGTAACGCGTTGAGTTATAAATTCCAGTTGTATAGGTCTGTGATTTCTGTGGCCTCTGCTGGGTAAACGTCTTTAAAGTCTTATTTTGAGAAATCAACATTTGATCCGGAGATAGGTTTGTTACCCAGGTGTGGTAACTTTGGGTTCTTGGCACGCCGGTGCACTAGGGTAGTTGTTATGCAGTGATAAGCTTTCGCTTTGTCGATTTAATTCCACGTCGTGTCGGAACTGGTTCATGTTTGGACATTGTTTTCCATAGAGGAAAAGAAACTGTTGAGCTCGGACCACGTTTTCTGGCCAGCGGTTTTTTTTTGAAGATTGCCGTTCTCAACGCTCTGAAGTGTTAAAAACATAACTGGGTATCTCCGTCATTGGACGTCAGGGGAAATAACTCAAGCTCTTAGCTAGTTATTGGATTTGGACACTCGGTGTTCATTTGGTGAGAAGTTAGTTTGCTTTACTTATTGAGCTTAGCCAGGGTTAAGCGATTCAGTTCGTTTGGGCTAGCTTAGTGTGGCAGTACTCTTGCCTGCAATTTGGTTCATGGAAGCATTCTTTCTCTTCGAACGGTTTTGGAGATTGACTACACTTAGTCATAAAGTCATACAGTGTTGACTTTGTTGTTCAAACTACTCTTTTGTCTTGTGAGACATACCTTAGACTGTAACCTACGGTTGGAGATTTGTTGGTGTTGACTACACTTAGTCAAAAAGTCATACGTAGGACTTTGTCATTTCTCCTTCCCTGTTTTGGGAATATTGTTACAGTTGTTGACTACCCTTAGTCATAGTTACATTTGTGGAACGGTATTGCTCCGTATTTCCTTCTCGTGGGAATACAGCTACAATTTAGCGGATTGGAGTTGCTGATACGTTGTGGGTTTACTCAATTTCGGTTCCCATTCTTAGACTTTGACATTTGGGGTTTACCTTGGAGGAACTCGGACTTTGGAGGAAATACTGTTGGTGGACCACTCTTGGTTCGTTGGATAGTAGTACTTCCTCGTGGTGTTTTGTTAGGGTTGCCCATGCATGTTTGACTTACATCAAACCCTTACGTCATTTCTCATTTATTATCTTTCAGTGAGTGTTGTCATTCTTGGTGAGGGTGGGTTAACCATTGTGTTGGTGTTACCCTATATGACTCACTGATTTAAGATAGTGCGTTTTCCCCTTTGGAAATTGGGAATAGTTCTCTTCAAACTTAGTGACTATTCACAGAATCTTGGATTTATATCCACTTAGTGTCGTCCTGTACTGTTGGCTTGTGGGTTCAAATACTTTGTGACCTTCGAAGTAGTCGACTGTGGTACTAAGTGCGAAGTGGACACACGCGTGGGAACCTTCGTGGGATTTCGTTCGTCAGAGTTCTGCGTGGTTGTGCAAATCTTGTGTATCACTTGGTGATTCGGTGACTTCGTGTGTGGTGAGGTGTACTGTGAGTTATGGAACACGTAGACGACGGGCGCCGGATCACACGTTCTCAGATTCGTGGTGCAGGAATCCTACCCGGGATGGGGAGCCCCATGACTCAGGCGACGACTGGCCCTACTACCCAGGTCGTGTTTTCTTCTGGTGGGACTCGTCCTCCAGTCACTGCAATGTCCACAATGCAGGAGATGACCCCTCCTGAGTCACTCTCTCGAGACGACCTCTGCCCACTCCAGTCTCGGGACTTCGCCCTCCGCCGTATCTGCGAGATGACTTCCGCTTTCGGCCTTCGCCTATGCCTCATCCTCCTGGACCAGCGCCCATGGATCCTCTTATGTTGATGAGGATTGAGAGAGAAGAAAGAGAGGCAAGAGAGAGAAGAGAGCGGGAGGAGAAGCCAAAGAAGAGAGACGGTGGAAACTGGAAAAGGAAGAGAGGCGAAAGAGAAAAGGGAAATGGAGGAGAGGAGGTTGGAAAGAGAAGAGAAGAGATTGGAGAGGGAGGAGAAGGAACGGCGTTGGAGGGAGGAGAGAGAGGAGAACGAACGGAGATGGAGAGAGGAGATGGAGGAAAGGAGACTGGAGCGAGAGTCGAGAGAGAAGAAAGAACAGCTAGACAGAGAGGCCCAGAAACAGAGTTGGACTTTGAGGCTCGTATGGAGGAGGAAAGAGAAAGACTCCGGGCCGAGCTAGTTCAACAGTTAGATGCAGCCGAAGCACAGTCTGTGGTTGCTTCCGAGCATGGCTCTGCCCATCGGGAAATAGTGGATTTTCATCAGGGCGTGGATATTCCGGTGGCTCCACCCATGCTACACATGCCAGTGTATAGTGCTAGCGATAACATAGACACCTACATCGAGCACTTTGAGGCGGTAGCCGCTGCGTACCAGCTGACCGACCAGAGGAAAGCCCTTTACCTCATCAGTAGCCTGACGGGGAAGGCTAAGGAGGCGTTTGTTGACATTCCACCCGGAGCTTCCTATACCGAGTTAAAAGCGGCTCTTCGCCGGAGACTGCACATGACTGCCGAGTCCTATAGAAAGCAGTTTCGCACAATGAGGAAACCTTCAGAGGAGACTTTTCACCAGTTCGGGGAACGCCTCCGGCGCACTATGGAATATTGGATTGAAGCCTCAGAAATGGAAATGAAGGATTGTTTCCTCTTGGAACAACTTGTGAATTCGGTATCTCAGGAACTGCAGTTTAAGTTGGGTGAGGAGAAACCAAAGACATTCGCCAGGGCAATCGAGATTGCTGAAGCCTTCGCAGATGCGCGTCGTCACTATCGGATGCCTACACCAGGAACTAGTAGGAAACCCGCCGATCGGGAGTCACGTGACCTCAAACCACCGTCACCCTCCAAAAGCGATGTCCCCAGCAATTCCAGGAACGTTGGAGCCAAGCTCAAGCTTTGCTTCCTCTGTGGGGAAAAGGGACATTTCGTCCGGGATTGTCCGAAGAGGAAGGACAAGACAAAATCCGACGTCTCGCACGATAGGGTGGCATTTGGAGAGAACGAGGTCACGTCCACATCATATCCTACCTTCCCGTCGGTGGTGTGTGGCAAGAAAGTGGAAGCTATTAGGGACACTGGAGCTACAGCGGTCTTCATCGACGAGCAGCTGGTCCCTACTGAGGCACCTCGAGGGGGAGAGTGCCAAGTGTCAGGAATCGAGTCATCCTTCAGGGCAACCCGATCTACAGTATTGGTAGATGTCTCTACGCCATACTTTAAAGGAAAGGTATGGGCAGTCGCCCTTCAGCGACCAGCGTACTACCTACTGATTGGCAATTCAGTGTGCTTTGGGGATGGTCAACGTCGGGAGATATCGTCCGAGTTGCCACCTGAGGTGTTTGTGGCCGCCACCACGCGTTCCCAAGCACAGAGAGAGAAAGAGACACTGAAACCCTCCTGAAGCCCCTGACTCAGCATGACATCTTGACCATGGATCCCTCAACTGTAAGCAGCTTGCAAACAAAGGATCCATCCCTCAACAAAATCCGGAGTTTGGTTGGGGAACCAGCAAGGACGTCCCGCAGCAGCGCGGTAGAGTTCGTGAGACGCAAGGGACTGGTACACAGACGTCACTCGTCACCTACTTCATCTGCCACTCGGCTAATCGTGCCAGAAGCACCCCACGGTTTGGTCATGCGCCTAGGCTACGATACCCCTATGGCAAGACATTTGGGGACACGTCCGACCCTGGAGAGAATCCAGCAAGACTTTCATTGGCCAGGAGTGGCGAAGAACATCAAAAGGTACGGTCGCAGCTACGATGTGTGCCAGCGAACTACTCTGAAGGGCCGGAACACCAGGATGCCTGTGGCGTTGTTGACATCAGCAGGTTCTGCACCCTTGAGGAGTAGAAAACCATTGCTAGCAAAGCAAAGGGGCAGACGCAAAATGAGTCAAACATGCGCTGAAATGAGAGCGAACGAGAGGGAGTCGAACACCAACCAGGACCGCCTCACAGCCATGGAGCGACACCTGGGCCAGTTGTGACACACGTAAAACAGCACGTCTACGTAACAAAGGTGACCACGTATGTAGGGAGATAACAGAGAACGCAGAACATGAGAAATGGAACCCTTCTCTAAGCAAAGGCATGACCCATTTTGCTGAAAGTCCATCAGCTGGTCGGAACTGCAAGGAGGCTCAGGTGAATCGGCTAGAAAAAGTGGTGTGTAATCTCAGTGGCTACGGACTGTTGTGCGAACAGACCAAGAATGACTTGAAGGAAGCCTTCAATGCCCAGTCCAAGGAAGCGATGCAGAAGAGGCAGCTGGAACAGATCAAGATGAAGATGCCACAGAACCGACAGCAGATTGTGCAGGTGGAATCGGATCTACAGAAGGCCAGTGTGGAAGCTTCTCGCAATCATCACGCCTTGGGGCAACAGGTTCACAGCTTTCAGGCCAAGATCACCGACATGAAGAAAGTGCTGACAGAGTTTGTCAACACTGAGCTGGTCTTCCATGCCAGGACCCTGGAGCTCTACGCACAGTGCTTCCAGACACTGAACGTCATCGACCCAGGCGGTGACCTGGAGATGAAGCCATCCGAAGCAGTGCATTAGGACATAGCACGCACGGCTTCCCAGCAGTCGCTGGACAGCAACAGCAGCAGCAGTCGTCCTGCTCCTCGTGGTACCCTATCCCCTTGTCTATTTCCAGTGCCCCGGTTAGCAATGGTGTGCCCAGAAAGGCACTGGATGTCCCTGATGACTCTGAAGATGATGATGATGAAGGCTGATTACCTCAGCCGGATGGAGTAATGAGTCAAGGTTCAAGAGTGAGGAAAGTCCACATGAATGTAAGGGTATACAGAACGTATTGGAGGCTGTGATAGGCTGTGCCTCAGTGGCACAAGCCTCTTTGGTTGGGGGGTGTTGTCACGGACGTACATACTTTTAGTTAAGATAAGTCATTTCTTTTCAAACCCAGTATAAATTGGAGTGTCACCAGTGACTTCTTTACTACACTGGCCGGGTGTTGACCAGTATGCTATTTTTGTCATCCCGGGTGCGCTACGTCCGTGCATTTCGCTCCCATCCTCCAATACTTCTCTTCATTTTTTTTTTCTTTTAAAGCTTTCTTTTTCTGTTCTTTAATCGCTTTCCACGTGGTTCATCAGCTGTCAGGTGCCACAGGTGAGCTGTTTTTACCTGTTGCCATCTTGGTTAGTCTAGTGGTGTGGCACTCGTTTACGGACCGTCGAGTCGGAGAGATCTCCATCTCTGCTAGCTGGGCCCACTTTTCTTTATCCACTTCGGTGTGGGTTGTGTGGAAGAGTCTTTCACCCTTCAGTGGGTCGGAAAGTATTCCACTGGACACCTCTGGGATCCCTATCCCTGCCAGCTAGAAGAATCACCTTGGGTCGTCCCTGACCTGGAGTCCCCTTCGGTGTGGACCGGCACGGTTTCGGCTTCCACCCTTCGTTGGACTGGGGAGCGAACCGTTTCTCACCTCGCCCACACGCCATTTTGGTAACCATATGTTCTGTGTTGGACAGTGTTTTGTTTTATTTGGGTTTTCTAACCTTTCAGCAGTTGAGAGGTTTTTCTTTTCCCTTCATGTGCTGTTGGCTCGGGCACACCTTTTCCGTGTGTAACTGCTCCAAAGAGGGGAAGCAGGTATGGAACTGGCATAGTGATATGCATCTTGTTGTAGAATTGTAGAGACGCATTATCTTTAATTGCATTTTCGGTCCTTAGCGGCTAGGGCTCTGTCGCTTTGGACTAAGTTGAAAATCTCTTACTGTATAATATCCCTTCATTTCGGTCGATGAAAGCTGTTTTTTTTTCGATTATACAGGTTGAGTCAATGCTTACCTCCCCTCTTTTCCAAAGGTGTCAGACTGGAATTATGTGATAAATATTGTCTTTCGCTCAATATGTGATTTTGGCCGGAAGGATATCAGAAATGTTAGTTTCATTTTTCCTTGTTGCTTCACAGACACGAGACGGATCGTGGAACGCATGAGCGCGCGAACGGTTAAACATTTAGACCGCGGAGTGTGGAATTCCTGCCGTATCGCCCCACATGTGGTTCCGTTCTCGTTGTGTCCTTGTCTTATGTGTTTGTGTGACAGATGTGTGGATGAATTCTAATTGTTTTGTTTTCATTGGAGCTTTGTTGGCTAAGGAAATTGTCCTTAGTAGAGGTCAAAAGGAAAGGAAAAGGGGAAAGAGGATATTCTAATTCATTTGCCCCTTTTTGTAGTGACAAAGACATTGTTGACATTATCTACAGTATTGCGACCCTTCATACTGTGACGCACTGCCGGACCCACTATGTTGCCACACACTGACTACAACAAGGACAATAGGGTGATGACTTCTCATCTGGAGACTGATCTCCGCCGTAGGGCGGGATTTTTTTTTTCGCCCTTTTTCTTCAGCTGCAGCTCTGGTCTTGGGCTGGCTGGGCG
>CM065726.1:385134-395134 GCA_033310375.1 Conus canariensis
CTCCTTTTCCGATCACTCATTAACAATATAATTTTTGCTCTTTCTATTCATACTTTCTAAAAACAATTTCCTCCTCCCTATCAAGTCACAAGATATACCAAAACAACAAATACTTTTTTTTCTCTAAAAACCTTTACTAGGCGCTGAGAAAGTTACAGTCGCCTATAGGAGGGAAGAACGATTTCGGTGGCGATTTTAAATGGCTAATTACGAAATACCTGACTGCCCCAGCAACTCGTTCAGGAGTCCCTCTTCGGCCACTGGGAAGTTGCACTGCCGGAACTGCTGTAGAGACTGCCTGATCATTTCAGCTCACATGATTTATACAGAGCGCAGGTGAGCAGCAGTCAGGTAAACTAACCAACCGGTTTCCGGGTGAACATGTTCCGGCAAACACAGTTGTAAAAAATTGTGACCGGACAAAAAACGGTCCGTCACAATAAGATACAGGGGACAATCTATCTATCTATCTATCGATAAATCGCTCTATCTATCTATCTATCTATCTATCTATCTATCTATCTATCTATCTATCTATCTATCTATCTATCTATCGATAAATCGCTGTGTCTGTCTATCTGTCTGTCTGTCTGTCTGTCTGTCTATGTATGTATGTATGTATGTATGTATGTATGTATGTATGTATGTATGTATCTCCGTACCTACCTATCTGTCTGTCTGTCCGTCTGTCTATCTATCTTTCTAATTTGAGAAAAATATGAATAAAACCGGAAGCGCCATCAGGTCTACATCAGATATGTGTTTCAGGCTTTTGATTGGATGATGAACCCCATCCTTCTGCATGTCTAATACAGCACACCTGATGAAGCTGTACTCAACTTGGTGGTGGAGGTGGGGGTGGGGGGGGGGGGGGGTGTCTTCGTGACAGATGTGATTTTTTATATGGAATGACAAGAACTTTAAAAAAAAAGTTTGAGCTATATTGTTGTACACAACCTAGTTTCTGAATAAGTAAAATAAATAAGCAAAAAAATGTTGCATAGAAATATTTTGAGAAAACAATTCTTCTCTGTCTCTCTGTCCCTGTCTCTGAATCTGTCTCTTTCTCTATTTCTTTCTCCCCCCCCCCACCCCCTCTCTCTCTGTCAGCCTGTCTCTCTGTCTGTCTGTCTGTCTGTCTGTATGTCAGTCTGTCTGTCTGTCTGTCTGTCTCTCTCTCTCTCTCTCTCTCTCTCACTCTCACTCTCTGCGTGTTTCTCTCTCTCTCTCCCTCTGTCCTTCTATCTGTCTCTGTCTCTGTCTATCTGTCTGTCCGTCTCCTTGTCTCTGTCTGTGTGTCTCTCTGTCTGTCTGTCTGTCTCAATTTCTCTCACTTACTCTCTCTGTCTCTCTTTCCCTTTCTTTCTCTCTGTCGCTGATTCTGTCTCGCCCTCCTTCTCTTTCTCTTTCTCTGTCTCTGTAATTCTCTCTCTCTCTCTCTCTCTCTCTCTCTCTCTCTCTCTCTCTCTCTCTCTCTCTCTCTCTCTCTCTCTCTCTCTGGGCACACAGTGGTGAAAAAAAAATGTAATGATCAGCTCACATATATGCGAGTGATCAACTTGTGTGTTTGTGTGCACTCTTGGATTGCCTTCTTCAGTGCACTGTACTTATCGTTCAGGTCAACAGACTACTGTGTGACAAGTGCTGTGGGATTCCGTGCTTCATATCCCGGCTAGTGTTTAACACCCTAATTGGCAATTCTTTCTGCACATACTGGTGTTTAAAAATTAAAAAGTGAAGATCAGGCTGCATATGTATGAGCGATCAACTTGTGTGCGTTTGTAGTTTACACTTGGATTTCCTTCTTCCTTCTTCAGTGCACTGTACTTACTGAACGTTCTTCTCAACTGACTACAGTGTGTTTGCGGTGTACACTTGGAATTCCTTCTTTTTTTTCTTCTTCAGTGCACTGTGCTTACTGATCGTCCAGCTCATCAGACTGCAGTGTGTGATTGATGTGTGAATGGTACAGTGTGTGATGAATGTGTGAATGGTGCAGTGTGTGATGAATGTGTGAATGGTGCAGTGTGTGATTAATGTGTGAATGGTGCAGTGGTGATTTCCCCACATTCCTCCTTTGGACCTGGATTATGTTGTTCTCCAGAATGATACCTGTGTGTGACCTCAGGTACTTCGCCATGCACTAAACTATGGTTGGTCCGGCCTGTGAGTGGTCTGCACTGATGTGTGTGTGTACTGTCTGTGCTTTTTATTATGGCCTGCTCTTTATCTGATTCAGACAATGATCAAAATAAGCTTAAACCCACTCTGGATATCATTCAAAAAACATTTTCGTGTGGTATTGAAGAATTGGTGATTTGGAGAAATGTTCTCTTATTCCGTTACTCTGCTATTGTGAATGATGATGTATCGTTTGAATGCTTTGACTATGACCAGTTTGGTTCTATTTTGACTTCATCAACCGCAGTTGTGCCTGTGCCTCCTCCCCCCTCCTTGGCTAAATCAGTTTTCCGTGTTTTCTTTAAAGCCAAAAAGTCTGTGACTTTGACTCTTTATTTCACAATACAGTCAAGTGGTACACTACTTTGTCAAGGCATCGATTGTCCAGAGTGGGATGCCAAAGAATGTGAAATTCTAAAACAATGTGTTTATAGTTATATGTGCGACCGAAACATTGACAAACTGTCTCGTGTGTTACTACAGACACCGGTGAGATTTTGTAGTGGAATGTCCGACAATGTGTCTTTACTTCCTTCATCAGTTGACCTGACTCAAATGTCTGCTTCACCGCAACTTACTGCTGATGCAGTATCGTCTCCTCCAAAATCACAGCTACTTGTGGAATCTAGAAATGATAACCATGGACAAGACGGTATTATTCTGTTTCCCCCTACACCACCTGCTGCCCATCCTAATGTCAGTATGAAAAGTGATACTAAAAAGAAAAAGACTTCACCGGTTGCAAAACGGACTCGTCTTCAGTACAGACATTCTTCACACCGATCAGCCCACCAGCCCTCTTCCCCAACTGAACCGAGTAACTCAACTGGAACAGTCTGTCAACTCTTTGTCTACTCATTCCATTTTTGATGATGATGAATTTACTTTTGTGATTGAAAATGTGAAAACCGCCACTAAAAATGAACTGCGTATAAACATTATCGATAAATTTAATTCCATATGTTCTAAAATTGACGATCTTAATTCTGTAATAACTAATTTGGATTCTGTTAACAGACAATTGATCAAAGACAAACCACTCTATAAAATCACAGCTAGGTTCTTTACAAAACGAAATAAAGAAAATCAGAACAAAACAGAATGTCTGTGCAACCACTGGCACTCAGACATCAGAAGACAACTGTCTGTCTCAGTCTTCCTCGAAGCAAAATACCAGTTCACAAACCGACACACCTTGGTGTTGTTCAGAGACTAATAGTGTCACTACACAGACTGAAATCCTTCCCAGCTGCCCAGTGCCGGACACATTGTCCCCAGTCATTGACAGTGCCGAACAGTCCATCAAAGAAACCACAGCCCCTGATAATGATCTTTCACCAGGACTGAATCAGACTGACCGTGCACAATCCAAAGTCCAGGCTGAATCCAATACTATAATACCTGCTGACTGTGACAACAAAGAGAGTTCAAATCCCCCTCTCCGTCTACCCTCCTGTCACAACAAAGATGATACAAATTTACATTACTCTGCCCAGACTTCCAACCTCTATTCTGTTCTTTCTTATTCTGACACTGAGACAGTGTCTGATTTCAAATCTCAGTACACAGCTGGTAAGCTGAATGAAGATGTCCCAATGGCCAAGTCAAAGCCCCCTTCCCGGCCTTCTCCCATGGAAACTTTAGGTCACATATCTGTTCCCAGCAGAGCGACAGTTTTACTGATAGGAGACTCCACTATTCGTTTCATGGATCCAAAACGTCTAGCCCCAAGACAAGAACGACTTTGTAAGATATGTGTCCCTGGTATGTCAATAAAAGATCTCCACGCATGGCTCCTTTCCGTACCAACATCCACATCCTTAAATGACCTCATAATCCATGTTGGTGTAAACTCTTGCCCGTCAGGTGTCGTCCTTTGATGCCTGGTCTGAACTCATCCTTACATGTTGTAAAACCTTTCCCAATGCTCACATTACTTTCAGCTCTATCCTGCCAGCTAAAGGGAAACACTCTTTCAATAATGCCATAATTCCGTCATATAACAACCTTACAGATGCCTGCAATCGTCACAGAGTACGTTTCATCGATCACTTTCCCAGTTTTTATTCAGATCCAACTTTATACAGTGACACAATCCATCCCAGTACGAGAGGCACCGCCAGACTCGCACAAAATCTGAAAACGCTGTGGCACAATCGGCCTCGTTCTGACAACTACTTTTCCATTGCTCCCTTCCCTAATCGGAAACGTTCTGCAGGCTATACGCAGCAAAGAAATATATCTGAACCCTGTCGTGAACCCTCTTACTATCAATTAAGATCAGATGCCTTTCCTCCAATTTCGTCTTTCGATCATTACCCCGCTTTACCCCCAGAGCGTCCCCTACAGAAGGCGTTCTAGATTTATCAGCCTCCAAAAATCACACTCATACCTTCCCATCCTCGTCTAACGCACCTCATAGCGCTGTTTTTCATAGAAATCCTAACGTCCCTCCTGACAATCAATATCGTTTTAGCCCTTCACACCATGGAATAGATGAGACATCAACGCCCCTCTTTCATCCCTATGCGGAGCACTTACTTCGGGCCGCTTCACATCTGTTGTTTAATCAACAGTCAGTGCGTAATTATCCACCCCCACAATAACTTTGACGTTCTTTGTCATTTTTATAGTTTACCACTATTTCAGTTATTAATGTTTGGTGCTTACATTTCCACGTGCAAATATATGTGAATATATGTTCGTAAAAGTGTGGTTGAGCGCACGTGTACATGCATGTGTATGTGTGTGTGTGTGTGTGTGTGTGTGTGTGTGTGTGTGTGTGTGTGTGTGTGTGTGTGTGTTGTGTGCGTGTGTGTGTGTGTGTGTGTGTGTGTGTGTGTGTGTGTGTGTGTGCGCGCGCGCGCGCGCGTGCGTGCGTGCATGAGTGCGCGCGCGTGCATGTGTGTGTGTATGTGTGTGTGTGTGTGTGTGTGTGTGTGTGTGTGTGTGTGTGTGTGTGTGTGTGTGTGTGTGTAGGGGGGGGGGGCATATGTGCGTGCGCGCGTCTACATGGTTGAATGAGTCTTTGCGAGTGCCTAAGCGCGCGCGCGTATAGGTGCGTGAGTGCGTGCGTGCGAGCGCGCGCGCAAGCGCGTGTGTGTGTGCACGTATGGATAAGTGCTTTGACATGACTATGTTTTTCAGGCTCTCGGACCAACGTAGTATGCCTAATTGTTTGATTCATTGGTTGATATTGTGTCTTGCAGCCCCAAATATTGGATGCGTTTGAGGCTGTTCACATTCGCGATTGCATTGTATTACATTAATAGGCTTTTTGATTTTGTGCAAAATCGATAATTCTAAGCGTCTCTCTCTCTCTCTCTCTCTCTCTCTCTCTCTCTCTCTCTCTCTCTCTCTCTCTCTCTCTCTCTCTCTCTACTCTGATATTCACTGTAATATCATCATTACATTCCTAAGATCGCGAACTATCTGTGACGGATTTGTGACTTTTTGTGTTATTGACAAATGTGTGAAGGTTTGTGTATTTTGATTCCTAATTCATTTGTACTACCATCTACTGCCACTTGTTTTGAGTTTGCGTAGCCTCTTGTTTAGATAATTTAACCGTGCAGTTTGCACTTAAAGTGGGTATATTTCTTCATTTTGTATTCGTTACTATAGATACAATTGGCATCTGACACTGCTTCTGTATTCATTGTGGCTAAAATGCCTAATACCCTTAGGACATGGCTATCTAAAGATGGGCTTAGAGTTGGTTTTCTGAATATTAATCATATAATAAATAAATTGAGTTATGTATCCCATATTTTAGATAACTCTGGCAAACATTTCCATGTATTTGGTTTTGCAGAGTCTAGATTGTCAAAACATATAAGCGACTCTGAAGTATATGTACCAGGATACAATATCATACGTAAAGATCCTACACGTACTATGGATACAGGTTTAGTTATCTACATCCATCAAAGTGTTAACTTTAAAAGGATTAATCCTACAAACTATTTTAACATTGAATCATTATGGATGCAAACTGAATTCAAACGCTCTAAACCTCTTTCCGTTGGATTTGTGTACAGAAATCCTGCAGAGAGTGCAGTTTGGCGTGATAACTTTACTCTTCTGCTAGAGGATTTACGTTCCACTACCCATGAATTAACATTATTGGGAGATTTCAACATTGATCTTTTGAAGCCAAACAAGTCCTGGATACAAATGGCGGAAACTTTTCACCTTTCGCAATTAATAGACAAGGCTACAAGAATAACTGCCTCTTCAAAAACACTTGTCGACCACATATATACATCTGAAGCATGCAATATAGCGGAAATTTGTTCACCGAATTATGCTTGTAGTGACCATCTTCCCATATGCATAACATGGATGAAAAAAGGTGTTAAAGTTCCAAAAAATTGTCACACTTTAATTGAATACAGAAGTTTTTCCTGTTTTGATTCCAATAAATTTTTATTTGAGTTAAAGAATTCACACAAACACGACGTCTATCAGTTTACTGATCCGGACGAAACATTCGAAGTTTCGTATCACAATTTTTTAAATGTTTACGACAAACATGCACCTTTGAAAACAAGACGTGTTAGAAGTAGCCCTAAAGTGCCCTGGCTCACAGATAGTGTGAAACATGCCATGGACTTACGAGATTTCCTATTTCAAACGGGACCGAAAGAAGAATTTAATAAGCAAAGGAATCTTGTTACATATTTAAAACGTGCGGCTAAAATGAACTACTTTCAAAATCTTGTGTCGTCAAAAACTGACAGTAAGTCGATTTGGAAAGCCATAAATCAATTAATCAATAATAAAGTCGCTACCTCTAAAACTATATCAGTCAGCAATATGTCGCCTGACATAGTCAACAATTATTTCTGTGGAATAGGTAGTGCAACTGTAAAGAAAGATAAATCTGCCTATAACGACTTAGAGACTCCGTGAATTCTGTAATTCAAAAGACATTTCCTCTGATTTAAACGTACCTTTAATGGCAGTGCATGAAGTATACAATGCACTCACTCATTTAAAGCAAACATGTTCACGAGGACTGGATGGTATTGATAGTAAAATTCTTAAAATCTCAGCACCAGTTATTTCTGAAACCCTTACGTACATCTAAAACTTGTACATCTCAAAAAACAAAATTCCAAAGGCATTTAAAGTTGCAAAAATTATTCCCTTATATAAATCAGGAGACCATTCAGAGCCTTCTAATTACAGGCCTATTTCTCTATTACCTGTCTTGTCTAAACCCTTAGAAAATCACATTAAAAAGTCTATTCTCCATCATTTCAATTTTTACAATCTTTTTCATCCGAACCAATCAGGTTTCAGAGCAAACTTCTCATGCCATACTGCACTGACATCCTTAGTAGACAAATGGTTGACTAATATCAACAATGACAAATCACTGGTGCTCTCTTTGTTGATTTCACTAAAGCCTTTGATGTACTTGACCATGCACTCCTTCTAAAAAAACTTAAGATCTATCGTTTGTCTACTGATTCATTAGAACTCATGTCATCTTTCCTGTCTGGTAGAAAACAATCAGTAACGTTTAGTGGAAACACATGTTCTGCATTACCTGTTGAATACGGTGTTCCACAAGGTTCTGTCCTAGGTCCTTTATTATTTTCAATTTTAGTAATGTTTAGTGGAAACACATCTTCTGCATTGCCTGTTGAATACGATGTTCCACAAGGTTCTGTCCTAGGTCCTTTATTATTTTCAATTTACATTAACGACTTACCTTTAGTTCTTACTGCAGAATGTGAGTTATTTGCTGACGACACGACCTTACACATCAGTAGCACCAATGTCGAGGTCTCAACAGCTCTTCAGGAAAATATTAACCACTTAGCCGACTGGTCTGAACTAAATCACATGTGTCCACATCCACAGAAAACGAAATTCATGCTTATAACAACTCGACAAAAACGTCAAAATCTTCCTGATAATTTATCTGTTCTTTACCTAAATGACAAAAAGATTGAAGAAACTAATAGCCATAAAGTTCTTGGAGTTGTCATTGATAATAATTTGTCATGGTCAGATCATATTACAAGGATATGTAACATTATTTCTAAAAATATCTATCAACTCTCTAAAGTGAAAAAATTCTTGAATCTACACACTCGGAAAATGTTCTTCTGTGCTTACATAGAATCTTACATAAATTATGTTTCAACTGTTGGGGATTCAGCAAGCAATAATATAATGAAACCTCTAGTAAGTCTACATAGATGAGCCTTGAAATTGGTTCTTTTAAAGCCGTCGACGCTGTTAGCGTCTGATTATAAGGTATTGAATATTTTGCCATTAAAAATGAAATTAGAGTGTCTCCATGTTCAAAATACTGTCTGGAAGAGCACCACACTCCCTTACTAATATGTTTCCAACAAACAGTAATAACCATTCGTCTAGGATAGTACCACCGCGTCCCAGAATTGATCTTTTTAAAACTAGTCTGATTTACTCAGGGAGTTGTTTGTGGAATGCCATTATTAATAAAATCGACGTTAATATCAGTCTCAACATGTTCAAAGAAAGGTATCACTCGTTATTATTAACTGAACTAGAAAACAAAAGTCGATGAGTCGGGTTTGTTATCCCATGATGATCTTCTTTTCTCTTGTTGTTTTGATGTTGGGGCGGGGGGGGGGGGGGGGGGGGGGGGGTTTGCTGTGATGGGTATTTCTGGTGTTTCAGCTCATTCTTCTTTATTGCATGACTTGATTTTGATACTACCCTTCTTTCATTGTATTTTGTCATTTGTGATGTGGCAAATTTTGGTATGTCTCTCTCTCTCTCTCTCTCTCTCTCTCTCTCTCTCTCTCTCTCTCTCTCTCTCTCTCTCCCTCCCTCTCTCTCTTCATGCTTCTTATCTGTCTCATCCGATGCACGAAGACTGATTGTTTTTTCACTCAAACGGTTCTCATGCGCGCTGCCGTGTGACTAGTCTTCACAACCAAATGTTTGGAAATACGTGCTATCCACCTTGGTTGAACAACCGTGATTGCCCTCTCTCTCTCTCTCTCTCTCTCTCTCTCTCTCTCTCTCTCTCTCTCTCTGTCGGTCTGGCTGTCTCTGTCTCACTCTCTCTCTCTCCCTCTCTCTCTCTCCCTCTCTCTCTCTCATTTTGTCATCTTATGTTGATCTCCTTCTTCCTTCTCTTGTCGTTCTTGAAGTTAGGGGGGATGGGGGGGGGGGGGGGGGGGGGGGGTTGGGGACGTGTATGGAATTGTTGTTTGCTGCTGAGTTGGGCATGTCTGGTGTCTTTCAGCTTTTTTTTTTTTCTTCATTGCATGACTTGATGTTTTACGACTCTTCTTCATTGTAGTTTGTCATTTTTGATGTGCCAATTTTTGATATGCTTCTCCTCCTCCTCCTCTTCTCCTTCGTCTTCTTCTTCTTCCTCTTCTTCTTCTTCTTCTTCTTCTTCTTCTTCTTCTTCTTCTTCTTCTTCTTCTTCTGTCTCTCCTTGTGTCAAAGACTCCGTCTCTTTATTCTGTGTCTCCAAGTCCCCGCCTCTCTCTCTCTTTGTGTCGCTCTCCATCCCTCCCTCTCTCCCATACTCTCTTCCTCTAGTTATATTGTGCATTCTCTTATTCTAAATTGCTATGTATTCATTGTTGTTATGAGTTTATATGCAGTTCGATGCAATGATTTCTTCCATGTATTTATTGTTTGAGGGCTGGATGAAAAAAGCCACTGACTGGTGCTTATTCTTTTCCCTCATTAAACAACATTTCGTTCGTTCGTTCGTTCTCTCTCTCTCTCTCTTCCTCTCTCTCTCTCTCTCTCTCTCTCTCTCTCTCTCTCTCTCTCTCTCTCTCTCTCTCTCCAA
>CM065726.1:400134-405134 GCA_033310375.1 Conus canariensis
AAGTTGAATCGAATATTTTTAGACAGGCACACTTGGATTTTACTTTTGAGAAATGTGACTGTGTCTGAAAGTTGAATCGAGTAGTTATAGATAGACACACTTAAATTGTTTTGAGTATTTGTTTCATTGTGTCTGAAAGTTAAATTGAGTGTTAAAAGACAGGCACTCTTGGATTTTTTTTTTTAAAATAGAAAATCTATTGTGTCTGAAAGCTGAATCGAGTATTTATAGAGAGGCACATTTACAGTATTTTGAGTATTTGTTTTATTGCGTCTGAAAGTTAAAAACCGAGTGTTTATAGACAGGCACACTTTGATTTTGTTTTTAGAAATTTTATTGCGTCTGAAATTTGAATCGAATAGTTATAGATAGGCACTCTTAGATTGTTTTGAGAATGTTTATTGCGTGTGAAAGTTGAATCCAGTATTTATAGATAGGCACAGTTAGATTTCTTTTTTTTTGAGAAATTTTAATGTCTGAAAGTTGAATCGAGTAGTTGTAGATAGGCACAATTCGATTGTTTTGAGAATTTGTTTTATTGTGTCTGAAAGTGGAATCAAATAGTTGTAGACGGGCACTCTTAGATAGTTTAAAGAATTTGTTTTGTTGTGTCTAAAAGGTGAATTGAGTATCTAAAGATAGGCACACTTAGACTGTTTTGAGAATGTGTTTTATTGTGGCTGAACGTTGAATCGAATATTTCTAGACGAGCACGCTTAGATTGCTTTGAGAATGTTTTTTGACAAGCATACTTAGATTGTTTTGAGAATGATAATTTAGAAAGAGAGGGGGTAGTTGCCGCCAAGAACACAAACAAAGTACAGTTTGTCTGTGTGCTTGGCGGCAACTAACCCCTCTCTTTCTAAATTTTGCTTCATTTTCCGCCCTCAGTCACTCCGTTTTGGAACTGTTTTGAGAATGTTTATTATGTCTGAAACTTGAATCGAGTATTTATAGACAGGCACACTTAGATTGTTTTGAAAATTTATTTTCTTGTGTCTGAAAGTTGAATCGAGCATTTATAGACAGGCACACTTGTTTTTTGTTTTGTTTTGTTTTTTTACAAATGCTGTTGTGGTTGAAAGTTGAATCGAGTAGTTATTGATAGGTACACTTAGAGTGTTTTGAGTATTTGTTTTATTGCGTCTAAAAGTTAAATCGAGTATTAATAGACAGGCACACTTGGGTATTTTTGAAAAAAAATTATTGTGTCTGAAAGTTGAATCGAGTAGTTATAGATAGGCTCTCTTAGATTGTCCAAAGAATTTGCTTTATTGGGTCTAAAAGTTGAATCGAGTATTTATAGATTAGCACACTTATATTGTTTTAAGAATGGTTATTATGTCTGAAACTTGAATCTGGTATTTACAGATAAGTACACTTAGATTGTTTAAAGAATTTTGTTTTATTGTGTCTGAAAGTTGAATGAATTAAGTACTAATAGACAGGCACACTTAAATTGTTTTGAGAGATTGGTTATTGTGTCTGAACGTTGAATCAAGTAGCTATAGATAGTCACTCTTAGATTGTCTAAAGAATGTGTTTCAGTTTGTTTGAAAGTCGATTTACCTTCTTTTCTTTCCAATCTCATGAAGCTACTTGCTAGGTGGTACTCATGAAGGTACTTGCCAGGTGGTTTCGAGCAGGCAGATTAAGATGAAAGGACTGTTTGGGAGGGAAAGCCAGATGATGCAAAGATAGGGTCACGGGTAAGAAGGCCCGAAATGTGACGTCAGCCAAGGGGAAGGTCATGTATTTGAAGATTGTAGGTGATATCATCGGTGGAAATCTACTCCTAAAACAAGGGAAATAATTGGTAGGGGAGTTGTTCGTGTGATCAATGATCAGTTTAACATTAAATGGCTGGCTGACATTTATAGTAGGCCTCAAAACGCTGACATGGATTATATAGTGTTTTCGTGCAAAATCCTAATTAAGGCGTGTAGCCTCTCATCGATGGGGTTACTGTCAATACCCAATGTGGGATGCTCAAAGAACACAAGATTGCAGAGGCTCTGGCACTTTTGTGGGATCAGAACCAGTGCCAGGAAGTCTGTGGCTGATAGATAGTATATAGCCTGGATCTCTCTCTCTCTCTCTCTCTCACACACACACACACACACACACACACACACACACACACACACACACACACACACACACACACACACACACACACACAGAGTTAATGCCTGGCGATCTGAAAACTCTACCATTGACGAGTTGGGTGTGTGTGTGTGTGTGTGTGTGTGTGTGTGTGGTAGGGGGGGGAGGGCACTAACTAGATAGAACAAAACCAAGCTTGTACTACAGCAAAGTCACGACCAAACTATAGACTTGTCTACAGACTACAAGCTCATTCAATTGACAGAAAAGCGTCGAAACGTCGTCTAAAGAATGCAATGGGATTATTTTAGCCTATACTTGAAAGTTAGTTTCAAAGTGAGGTGACTGAAGGCGGAAATTGAAACAAATTTTTAAAAAGAACTATTAATCAGTCCGCCCAACAACAGGGGCAAAACATGACGAGACAAAACACGAGGCGTTTCAACCTCTTACGCCGAATTTAAGAAGAGAAGTGATTGTTCGTTCTTCGTTTTTATTGTTCTGAATGTTGTTTATCTTGCCTGAAGAAGAAGACATAAGAGGTCGAAACGCATCGTGTTTTGTCTTACGGTTTGTTTGTTTCTGTTGCTTGGCGGGCTCACTAATAATTCTTTGTGAAATCTGCAGTTGAAAGCTGAATAAAACGAACCAAAAAATATAAACACAAACAAACAAACAAATTAACAAGCAAACAAACAGACACAAACAAATAAACCAATTTTACTGGAAACCAACCAAAACAAACAGACAAATAAACAAACAGACAGACAAACAAACAAATGAAGAAATAAACCAATTTCATTGGAAACCAACCAACCAACCAACCGACCAACCAACCAACCAACCAACCGACCATCCGACCAACCAACCAACCAACCAACCAACCAACCAACCGACCGACCAACCAACCAACCAACCAACCGACCAACCAACCAACCAACCAACCAACCAACTAACCAACCAACCAACCAACCAACCAACCAACAGACAAATTAAATAAGCCAACAAACAAACGAACAAACCAATTCCATTGGAAACCAACCAACCAACCAACCAACCAACCAACCAACCAACCAACCAATCAATCAACCAACCAACCAACCAAAGAACCAACCAACAAACATTCAAACAGACAGACAAACAAACAAACAAACGAACAAACCAGTTCCATTGGAAACTAACCAATCAATAACCAACCAACCAACCAACCAACCAACGAATTAACCAACCAACCAACCGACCGACCAACCAACCAACCAACCAACCAACCAACCAACTAACCAACCAACCAACCAACAAACTAGCCGACCAACAAACAAATATTCAAACAGACAAACAAACAAATAAACGAACAAACGAACAAACCAGTTCCATTGCAAACCAACCCACCCACCAACCAACCGACCAACCAACCAAACAACCAACCAACCAACCAGCCAACCAACCAACAACCAACCAACCAACCAGCCAACCAGCCAGCAACTAACCAACCAACCAGCCAATCAAACAAACAAACAAATATTCAAACAAACAAACAAACAAACAAACGAGCAAACCAATTCCACTGGAAACCAACCGACCAACCAACCAACCAACCAACCAACCAACCAACCAACCAACCAACCAACCAACCAACCAACCAACCAACCAACCAACCGAATTCCATTGGAAACCAACCAATCCCAAAACAAAATCGTTTTCAGAACTAACCTACAAAGGAGTCAAGGGACAGAGAGAGGGGGGAAGGGGGAGAAACAGATTGTTAAAAGGAATAACTGAAAGAGGAGGGTGGGGGTGGAGGGGAGGGTTGTGCCAAAGAGAAGGCCCACTCTCATTCCAGACATTCGTCGTGCCAGTGTCTTTGTCTGGCATCACGCGGCTTGTGTTACAGGAATGGTGGGAGGCTTTAGATTCCACCGTCAAGTGTCTGTCTCTCCCGAAGGCAGTGATTCAGAATCAAACCCACTGACAGAAGAGCGAGTAGAAGAGTAACAATAACAACAGGAACCACACAGAGAAACATTGACTGGTGGTGTGTATGTGTGTGTGGGGGGGGGGGGGGCAGGACAGAGAGAGAGAGAGAGAGGGAGGGAGGGAGAGGGAGAGAAAGAGAGACAGAGACAGAGAGAGAGGGAGAGGGGAGAGAGGGAGAGAGAGACTCCCATAGAGACAGAGACAGAGGGAGAGGAGGAGAGAGAGAGACAGAGGGGGAGAAAGACACACAGAGTTACAAACAGATATAGAGAGAGACAGAGGTAGAGGGAGAGGGGAGAGAGAGGGGGAGAGAGAGACACAGACAGAGACAAACAGATAGAGAGAGAGGTAAAGAGACAGAGAGAGACAGAGAGAGACACACAGATATACAGAGAGACAGGGAGAGAGAGAGAGAGAGGGGGGGGGGGGGGAGGAGGAGAGTGACAGGGAGAGAGACACACACACACAGAGACAGATAGACAGAGAGAGACAGATAGACAGAGAGAGACACAGAGAGAGACAGAGAGAGAAAGAGAGACAGAGAGACAGAGAGGGGGGATAGGGAGAGAGAGACACAGAGAGACAGCCAGAGAGAGTGAGAGAGAGAGAGAGAGACAGAGACAGAGACAGAGAAAGACAAAGAGCGAGAGAGAGAGAGAGAGAGAAAGAGAGAGAGAGAGAGAGAGAGAGAGAGAGAGACGGAGACAGAGACAAACAGACAGAGAGAGAGAGAGAGAGAGTGACAGTAGGGTAGTAACAATAACAACGGAAACCACACAGAGAAACGCTGAGTGGAGGTGTGGGGACTGTACAGAGAGAGAGAGAGAGAGAGAGAGAGAACTCAGAACTCAGATGGTTTACTTCATATAAAGGCCATTGCCCCTTATGACTGGGGGTATGGAGAACATCACAACAATATG
>CM065726.1:412634-415134 GCA_033310375.1 Conus canariensis
GGTCAGCAACGAGCTGGAGTGAGAAAGGGCTTCAGAGTTCGTCGGAACGACGACTTGTGTGTCTTCTGCTGTGTGGGAGTCCCTGGAAGGACTCCACGAACCTACCTCCGTGAGTGATTTCATTTCCGTCGTGCCGACATGTGTTCTGTTGTGTGGGAGCTCCTGGAAGGATTCCACGAACTGCTCTCGTGACTCCTGATCTGTGTGAAGACTGTGATTTGGGCCGGACGCGGCCAAGTGCATACACTGTCCATGAAGACACTGCTGTGGGTGCCAGCCTAGCCTGCTGTGTGAAAAGAATTGTGTTGTGACTGTATAGTACCTATAAACAAGTGGGGTAACTTTTGCTCCCATGTTAGGTTTTCTTATGGGAGCAAAAGTTACCCTACTTATTTATTGTTTACTGTTCCCTGCCTCATTTCATTTCCAATTTTGTGTAGTACCTAGTTTTGTTGCGCGCCCTTTGGTCGTGGCGTAAACCAATTCATATATTTGATTGTCCTCATTATGTATTAAACACTTGTTTTTTGATTTGATGGTTCAGGCAGCAAAAAAAAAAAAAGTAGAAACTTAACTTGTTGCCTGGCTGTCTATGTTCATGTGGTGTGGGTGTGTGTAGGGAAAAGTCGTACACGCATCCAAACTTCTTCAGGTGAAAGTCATGCAGCAAAACATGCACCGCACACCATCCGTAACAAATCTCCGCTGCGCGGTTTCGGTACAGGGGGATTTTTCCCTCGGAGTCAACATTGGGTCTGACTCCATTTCCCATACAGTCCTTCGAATGAGACTATAAACCGAAGTTCTGTGTGTGAACGCACGCGTAACATCTCGCACACACATAAAATCCCGTCACCAACAATCGGAAGAGAAGGCCAATTTAGCCGTTGGTGTGGATGACACATTACACATAGCATGCACCCTGCGTGAGAAATGGAAAGGATGAAGGAAGTAAGGAGAGGAGTGAACGATATTGATTGGATGACGCGGGAAACGACTGAATGAAACTCTTCAGTCGGCACTACCCAGGTAGGCAGCCGGTTGAGTACACGAGAATGTGGATTGTCAGCGCCTAGAACCTTTGGCTAGGCGCTTTGTAAATGCTCTGTTATCATCATTATCATCATTGGTATTATTTTGATTATCATTATTACTATTATTATCATCATTATCATTATCATCATCATCATTATCATTATTATTGTTACTATTATTATCTTCATTAGTTTAGTCTCTCTCATTCTGTCTGTCTCTTCCAGTCCTTTATTATCTGTCTGCTGTTCAGACTGCCTGACCCCCATCCCTCCCCCTCCCCCAAAAGTCCGATCCATGCCCCCCCCCCCCCCCTTCCTCTCTTCCACATGTCTTTGTCCTCCTCTGACTGCAGCTTAGTTGCTTATTCTTCACTTCCCCGTCCACTCATGACTAATTTCTCCCATCCACTCTCTCTTACTTTCATGTTATTATCCTATTGCTCAGCAATCATGCAATATCGTTATTTATTGAATGGTTGGTTAGCTGGTTATGTTACGGATGGACTGGCTATTGGATTTCCTTACCTTCTCCTATGATCTATTCCCTGCAGCTCATGTTTTGTTAAGGTACACTTTTTCGCTCCCCCCCCCCCCCCTCCGGTCTCGCTGTCTCTGTCCGTCCATCTCTGCCGGTCTCTGTCTGCCTCTGTGTCTGTGTCTGTCTGTCTGTCTCTTTCTCTCTCTCTCTCTCTCTCTCTGTCTCTCTCTCTCTGTATGTGTGTGTGTGAGTGTGTGCGCGCGCGCACGTGTGTGAGTGTGTGTGTGTGTGTGTGTGTGTGTGTGTGTGTGTGTGTGTGTGTGTGTGTGTGTGCGTTCGAGTGTGTGTCTGTGCGTGCGTGCGTGCGTGCGTGCGTGTACATACTTTCTTCGTATGAACAATAATTCACATGAAAGCAGAAAAGTCAACGATCACTTAGACGTACACTTTATTGCCTTTACATTCTCGGGAAGTAGCCTCGCCTATATGTAACTCCCTATACAAGCAGTTACGTAATTACATATGTACATCACACACATGCTACGTGCACACGTATCAAGATACGGGTTCGACCTTACAAATTATACAAAGAAAAAAACGTGACAGTAGTATAACAATCTACACTAAACTACACTATATTACAGTGCACTACACTACACTACGCTGCACTATACTACACTAAGGTGCGCTACGCTATACTACACTATACTGCATAGTCAGCCTACCGTGCTGGGCATTGCACAGAAACTGCTCTCATCCGAATCTTGAATATTCTGACATCTCTTGATGACGACAAAGTATCTGTTCTTTTTCTCGACCTGTCTGCTGCTTTCGACATAATTGATCACGAAATACGCCTCTCACGTCTGAGCTCAAACTTTGGCATATGTGACATTGCACTGAATTGGTCTAGATCGTATCTGTCAAAGAGACAATAGTTCGTCCTTATTAACGAGAAACGGTCTTCATCAAACTTTGGCGTTCCCCA
>CM065726.1:417634-425134 GCA_033310375.1 Conus canariensis
TGAAGGGATGTAGAATGCATGGGAAACACTACACTACACTACACTACACTACACTACACTACACTACACTACACTACACTGTGTGTTTTCCGTCGAGACGACGAAGACCATCTAGTCATCCTGTGGTCAGGCCGATCTGCGCTCGGAAAGACCTATCACAGTACGGACAGGAGATGGTGGCAGCAGTTGGAAATCTGTTGACACTGGTCTTCCTGACCATCCTGCGCTGTTCAGCTGCAGCAATTCTGTTTCTTTCACAGGTTTCTGCACCTTTGTGGACAACTGATCGCAACCCGTCTCTGTCCTGGGCAGTATGCTCCCATGTTGTGTGGCTGATGTTGAAGGCCTTCAGGGAAGATTTGAGGCTGTCTTTGAAACGCTTCCTCTGGCCTCCATGGGAGCGTTTGCCTTGTTGTAGTTCGCCAAACAGTAGTTTCTTTGGCAGCCGATGGTCTAGCATGCGAACTACGTGACCTGTCCAGCGAAGCTGTGACTGCATCAGGATGGTGGAGATGCTAGGCAGGCCAGCACAAGTGAGCACTTCAGTGTCCGGAATCTTGTCTTGCCACTTAATGCCCATGAGTCTTCTGAGGCAGGTGGTGTGGAAATGGTTCAGTTTCCTTGAGAGACACTGGTAAACTGTCCATGTTTCACAGCCATAGAGCAGTGTGGTGAGAACTATGGCCCGATACACCTTGATCTTGGTCTCTAGGGTGATGCCTCTCCTGTTCCATACGTTCTTGTGGAGTCTGCTAAAAGCGGCACAAGCTTTGGCGACCCGGGCATTCACCTCATTGTCGATGACAACGTTTCTGGACAGAGTGCTGCCTAAGAGATGAACTTGTCTACCGCGTTCAGTTGCTGTCCAGTGATGGTAATGACTGGCTCAACGTATGGTTTTCCCGGGGCTGGCTGGTGCATCACTTCAGTCTTTTTCGTAGCCAAAGTTGTTGCAAGCAGCAGAGAACTTGTCAACAATGTGTTGCATTGTGGCTTCTGAGACAGCGTTGAGGGCACAGTCGTCCGCGAAGAGGAAGTCATTGACAGTGTCTGTCGAGACCTTGGTTTTCGCTTGAAGTCTCCTGAGATTGAAGACTGATCCATCTGTACGGTACTTGATGACGACGCCTATCTCTGCATCACTGAATGCGTCAGTCAACATAGCCGAGAACATGAGGCTGAACGGGGTGGGAACAAGAACACAACCCTGCTTCACTTCGTTTAAGACTGGGAACGGTTCAGATGTCTCGCCGTTGTCTTGGACTCTGGCCAGCATGCCGTCGTGAAGTTGGCGTACGATGTCAGTGAACTTTCTGGGTCATCTGTACTTCGCCATAATTCTCTAAAGCCCCTCCCTAATGACAGTGTCAAAGGCTTTGGTCAAATCAACATAGGTGGAGTACAGGTCGACATTCTGTTCCTGACACGTTTCTTGAAGCTGTCTGGCAGCAGACACCATGTCGATGGTCCCGCGTTCTTTCCAGAAGCCACACTGACTCTCAGCTAGGAGAACTTGCTCAAGATGTATGATGAGCCGGTTGAGTAGAACTCTAGCCAGGATCTTGCCTGCGATGGATAGCAGGGAGATTCTACGATAGTTATCCCTTATCCACACCACCACACCACACCACACCTCACCACACCACACCACACCACACCACACCACACCACACCACACCACCCCAACCCACCAACACCCCACCACACCACACCACACCATACCCCACCACCACACCACACCACACCACACAACACACCCCACCCCACCCCCACCCCACCACACTCCACTCCACTCACCCTCATCCAGGAGTTCTTGTGTAGGCCAATAGCGTAGCCATCAGATCCGAACCCTTTCCCCACGAATTGCACCTTGCAGTCTTTGTCCATGTGAGACACCTCGTACTCCAACAGTTGATGGTCGTCCATATACACATCCATTTCATTTGATCTGAAACACAGACAGACATAGTCAGTCAGACAGACAGACAGACAGACAGACAGACAGACACACACACACACACACACACACACACACACACACACACGCGCGCGCGGGCGCGAGCACGCATACACACATACACACACATAAGCACACAAGCATGCACACACGCACGGACACACGCACACACGCGCGCGCGCGTACACACACACACACACACACACACACACACACACACACACACGCACACACACACACGTACACACGCACACACGCATGCACGCACACACGTACAGACGCGCGCACACCCACACCCACGGACACACAGACACACACACATACACGCACACACACAGACACACACACACACACACACACACACATACACGCACACACACACACACACACACACACACATACACACGCGCGCGCGCACGTTCGTCACCCTCATTCAATGCCATGTTATTTGGTTTATATAGATTTATATAGATTTATTTCAAATTAGCAATCACATAGTTTTACAATAACAAGCTAGTGATTATGTGTTCAAATGCTTCTAATTACATATGTGGCGAAGGAAATGGCAGGGGACTATTAAAGTTGCTATTCTAAATATAAGACACAAAGATATACATACCCACACGTATATATATATATATATATATATATATATATATGTATATATATATATATATATGTGTGTGTGTGTGTGTGTGTGTGTGTGTTGTGTGTGTGTGTGTGTGTGTGTATGTGACAGTGACAAAACGTCGTGTTCGCATACCCTTGTGTGTTTGATTGGAGAAATAAACTATCCAAAACATCCCCCCCCCCCCCTTTGTTTGGGTGTATTGTTGTTGCTTGTATCTTAAAGAGATAATTGCCACAATATCAGGGAGATATACTGGATCGTGTCGATAAAACTGATTTTTATTTGAAAAAAAAAAAAAAAAACAGCCGAAATCGGCCATGCTGAAATGGGACATCCGCCGATATACAGTAAACAACATGTCCCTACAGCCCTTGCAGAATCGTAACGAAAACTTGAACACATGAAATGATAAAACTAAATTTTCGTCAACGTTTTTGTCCTGAAACCACATTCACTTGCTCTTTAGTGAAGTTTGAGTCGAATCCGAAAGAAGACTTGGTCGGATGTGGTTCGTCATGTCCTGGAGACATGCCCTTTAACATCTCACTACTGCTTTCCGTTTTACCGGGTCCGATCCAACGTTTCGTATTCTTCAAACCGAGGTGTGTCATTGACACAGTAAATCCACTGATTTAGCGGTTTGGTCAGCATATTTTTCAAAAACAGAACAAATTTACCGTGCACTGGGTTCATGTCCGATCGACATCGCCGACCTTTTGGGGATAAAAAATATACCGCACTGCTCGTTTCAGCCATTTGCAATTTGTATCCGTTCGCCGGGTCACGTGTTTTTCAACGGACACGAAACCAGGAGCAGACGATGTCAGAAAGGCGAAGAATCAGTAAACGTTTACTCATGTCCACCAATGTTTACCTCGACACAACTGACTCTTAAAATCACACATGAGCAAAATATAATGGAAAAACATTTCTGATTGGCCTCGTGGTGAACGCTAACTGCCTTTAAGATATGTGCGAAACACTGCTGAACACGAAAGTGCCAACCGTTACGTAGGCGGCTTCGTTTCCCATCACTTCATTTGAATTTCCGTCAGTTCCGCTGTTACTACTGACCCCATCGAGGAAATGCCAGAAATCACATCTGGCACTTACGTTTTACGTGTAAGAAAGTAAAACCGATCACAAGCGATACAAATTAGATTTGGTTATTCTCATGCTTTTTGACGTTGCGGACCGTGATAGAGGGGGCGTCTCAATGGTCAGTTACTTCAATATTGTAAACTCACGGTCAATATTGTAAACTCACGGTCAGTTGTGAATATTTTCCTAAAGTTCTAGCACTGTGTTGTTCAAAATTTATCATTTCATAACAGATGTATCATATAATGGAATATTGGGAGCCGGAATAGCTCAGTTGGTAGAGCGCCTGTCTCGTAATCTTGGTGATCCTGTGGTTGCGGGTTCGAATCTCCGCCGGGGCGTTTCGGTACAGGGGGATTTTTCCCTCGGAGTTAACATTAGTTCTGACTCCATTTCCCATACAGTCCTTCGAATGAGACTATAAACCGAGGTTCCGTGTGTGAACGCACGCATAATATCTTGCACACACGTAAAATCCCATCACCAACTTTCGGAAGAGTAGGCCAGTTTGGCCGTTGGTATGGATGACACGTTACACACAGCATGCACCCTGCGTAAGAAATGGAAAGAATGAAGGAAGTAAAGAAACTGAGTGAACGATATTGAACGGTATTGACTGGATGACACGGGAAACGACTGAATGAAGCGCCAGCTGGCAGCTCTTCAGTCGGCACTACCCAGGTAGGCAGCCCGTTGTGTAAGCGAGTGTTGATTGTAAAGCGCTTAGAGCTTGGTCTCTAGCCGAGAATAGGCGCTATATAAGTATTCATTATTATCATTATTATTATTAATGCATAAAGTTGAGTGAAAAGTAAGAGTTTGATATAAGTTAACTGCTACTACTGTTAGAATGACTGATCAAGTGTAAAAAACACAGTTTTAATTTGAAATCATATTCAAGGCATTCTGTGTTGTTATCATTATCATTATCTTTTTCAAACATCTCATTCCTAGTGTAATAAAAGAAATGGAGAGAATCCGCAAAGGGGGATGGGAAGAGAATTAAATGTTATAAGGAGAAAGCAGAAAAGAAACAAAAATTTGGCCTAACTGGATGATTTGTAGCGCTTAAAGATAAAACGAAAAAAATAACGATTTATTATGCTGAATGATATATTTGACTACATATATGTACATTACACGATACAGTTCCCGTGAAGCTGTCTTTTCCAATTTGCTTTGTAAACTTTTGTGTCAGTGTCAGTCAGACTGTAGCATTGTGCAAAGCTTTCTTGATTGTTTATGAACTGATCTGTTTAAAATTCAATATCAAGTTGTTCCTATGAGCACTTATGGTTTTCCGCAAACATGTGGACTGCAGTGGCTCATTATACCAAAGCACCTGTATAAGGCACGATTTGCACGACTGGGGACTCTCGCCCCTGCCGGCCTTAACACCAGAGAGTGACAGCAGCTGACCTCCAGGCACCCCCTTCCCCTTCTCCACTAATCCCTCCCCCCCCCCCCTTTTTTTTTTTTTTTTGAACAGGCCTTCTTGCTTTCTACTTTAATTTGCCCATGATTCCTACTCACTGCTTAACCCCAGTTAACTTCCTTTTGTCTCTGAGCTCTGTTCATTCCTTCTTCTTTTTATTGTCAGTCCTCATATAAGATCTGTCTCTGTCACCCACTAACACTAAGCCTGATGACCGCTCTATGAGCAGAAAGCTTGCATTCCTTCTTGTTCCCCCGATCACCATACTCAAACCCTGGTGAGTGCACTCTTCCACCATTTTCACCTGTATAAGGGATTCTCCCTTCTATTTTTCATATTTGATTGACTTAAAAATGAATAACTAAGTATGGCTTGGCCATCCTGTTTGCTTTTGAAACTGATCTTATTCATGTTTTTATTGCATTTATGCTTACTGTTGTAACACAAAAAATAAACGCACGCGAGCAAGCACACACGTACACAATCAAAAAATCTACGCAAGTTAACGGGAGATGACGCATGAAAGAATAGTAGGCCAGCAGCCCGTAAGCAATACGTGACAACAAATCAAACAATGAATTTATCCACAGTCGCACGTGAAAAGACGGTGATCCAACATGTTACTGCGAAGTTTGAAGGCATAAAACATAAACTTGGCCAGATTCACTGTTGATGTTGGAATAGTAGTATTGAGAATGGATAATTTCTGCGTTCTGTAGAACAACAAATTGAAACCTGACAGATATTTCTTACGTAGGTCGTCATAAATCGGGCAGAAGAACAACAAATGGGTTTCATCTTCTTGAGAGGCTAGACAAAAAGGACATTGAAACACGTCCATATCTTCTGATTTGTATCTATATGCGTGCGTGTGTGTGTGTGTGTGTGTGTGTGTGTGTGTGTGTGTGTGTGTGTGAGAGAGAGAGAGAGAGAGAGCGTGTGTTTGTGTGAGCGTGTGTGTGTGTGTGTGTGTGTGTGTGTGTGTGTGTGTGTGTGTGTGTGTGTGTGAGAGAGAGAGAGAGAGAGAGAGAGAGCGTGTGTTTGTGTGAGCGTGTGTGTGCGCGCGCGCGCGCGCGTGTGTGTGTGTGTGTGTGTGTGTGTGTGAGTGTGTGTGTGATTCTTGTGATTATACATAGATGGAAAAATAGATGAACAGGCAGACAAACAGACAGACAGACAGATAGATAGATAGATAGATAGATACACAGATAGATAGATAGACAGACAGATAGATGGACAGACAGACAAAACATCTGAAGAAGGAAAGATAGATAGATGGATTGATGGATGAGAGACAGAGAAAGAGACAGAGACAGACAGACAGAGAGAGACACAGACACAGAGAGAGACAGTGAGAGAGACGGAGAGGAAGAGGCAGAGACAGACAGACAGAGAGAGATACAGAGAGGCAGAGAAAGAAAGAAAGAAAGAAAGAGAGAGAGAGAGAGAGAGAGAGAGAGAGATACATACATACAGACAGACAGACAGACAGAGGCACAAATAGAAAGAGAGATGGAGAGAGAGAGTGAGAGAAAGAGAGAGGCAGAGACAGAGACAGAGACAGAAACAGAACACACAGACAGATAGACTGACAGTGAGACAGACAGAGACAGAGACAGAGATGGAAAGATTGTTTAATTGATCTGTAGATCGATCGATCAATAAGTGATGTATAACAAGAATGGTATCACTGAAAAATAACAACAGCAATAACAATAACTATAACGACACTCCGACACAGTCCGGTTTAATAATATTCATGGAACCAGGAAATCCAAAGTCTGGCATTAGCGCTATGAATAGAAAGACGTCGCCGGTCTGGATTAAAAAAAAAACAAACAAAAAAACTCTGTGAGATAGCTTTTGTCCCATGACGCCTTGCATGACAGCAGAACATCTACACCGTCTATCGTCCCTTCATAGTGATGACGTCAATGGTCACAGAGGCAGACTTTTTTTTTCCTGTCTTCTATTGATTAGCTGGCTGTCAGAAATCAGTCTCGCCAAAGCTGACCGCAAATGAAATCTGAACAAGTCTATGCCACCAGCGCTCTGTATACGAATCAGAGGCAGGTTTTGTAAGGGGATTTCATGAATCAGGTGGTCCGATGGACATATTAACAATTATGTATAAAGAAAAGAGACAGACAGAGGGAAAAATGCCGAAGTTTAAAGATGTCGTTTCTAAATCAGCTTCTTGCTATTTCATCTTCGTGATCAATATAAACGAGATCAATGATTGTCATAGAAGGCAAGATCAATGATTGTCATAGAAGGCGAGATCAATGATTGTTATAGAAGGCGAGATCAATGATTGTTATAGAAGGCGAGATCAATGATTGTTATAGAAGGCGAGATCAATGATTGTCATAGAAG
>CM065726.1:430134-432634 GCA_033310375.1 Conus canariensis
TTTTCCTGTGACAATACCAGTTACTGGACTTCCAGCGACTGCGGAGACAGCCCTAAACGCCCTGCTGGCTAAAAACTGTGTTTCAAGCTGCAAAATTACTGGAGAAGGCAGCAACACAGTGGTCATTCTGCGACTGAAGCCGGTCAGCCCAGTGTCAACAACAATGGCGGATCCTGTGCTGAACCGGAAAACGCAAGTTCAGTACTACAGGAAGAAGTCCCCCAGCCAGGTGCGACGGGATCAAGAGAGATTGAAGCAGCAAAACAGACGACCTGAACAGGTTGGTGCTGGTCTCGGTACCACTGGTCGTGCCTGTAACCGAATCGGATGAACACAGTACACAGCACAGTGCAGAAGAACACATCCAGCCGACTTGCGATGATGGTGACACGTCGCATGTTCAGAATACTCTTCTGTCTTTGCATTCTGATCTGTCGGAGTGTAAGATCAGGGACCCAGAAAACCACCCGTCGGACACCGACACAAGTCTAGAACAAGCTATAGACAAAATTGTAGCCGGTTTTGACACGGGAGTGGTTAAGGATTATGTCGCTACTCTGACAGAGCGACAGGTGCAGAGACGATTGCGAGATCCACACAGAAATCAAGCATTTCGGAAGGTCGTGTTTCATCAAACAGATGGTGTGGGTGCGCTGCTAAGTGAATCAGACGATGTCGTTCTAGAATATTCCTGCGATCCGTGTTCAGAGGACGATTGTTTATTCTGGTTTGACAAGCAGGAAGAGACACATGGCAACAGAGGAATGTGTTAAACTGGCCTGCCTTCGGAAAGGAAGACGCATCGGCATCACGAAGCATGCAGAGACCCAAGCATGTGCTCTATGGCGGCTGCACGCTCTCCACGGACTGAGCCAGTTCTACCTGGGGTGACCGTCGTCTACGGAACTGACAGTGAATACCAGTTGACATTTTCCCGTTTTCGATTTTGTCATGTAAAGTGAAAGAAAAGGACATTGTTGTGGTTTCCATGTCAATGAAATCGAAATCGAGTCGCGTTTTGTCGTACATCGCGCCGATTTGCTTAATAGGCTTTACAACCTAATAGCATTAAACGTCGTTCGTTCGTTCACTCACTCACTCACTCACTCATTCACTAACTAACTAACTAACTAAGTAAGTAACTAACTAACTAACTAACTAACTAACTAACTAACTAACTAACTAACGAAGGAACGAACGAACGAACGAACGAGCTAACTAACTAACTAATTACAGTAAACAAATATATAAATAGATAAGTACATGAATAAATAATTTGATAAATAGATTTTAAAGAACCTAAATAAATAGAAAAAATGACTCTCTTGACGCGAGTGGTGGACCCTAGGTGCCCGGGGATGACGGGGAACAGGACGATGTCGTAGAAGGTTAATCAAAAAAGCGGACCGGATTTCCCCTGCGAAAAGCAGCCATAGATCACACCACTCTTATATCTCCCCCACACTCATGGCTGTTTTGAATGCCCCCCCCCCCCCCCCCCGTTCCCCCACTATCCCCTCCCCCTACCGCTTTCTAGGGCCCCCCTCTCCATCTCCCTCTTTGTCTGTCTGTCTGTCTGTCTGCCTCTCTGTATCTCTCTTTGTGTCTGTCTGTGTCTCTGTCTTCTCTTCTCTCTCTCTCTCTCTCTCTCTCTCTCTCTCTCTCTCTCTCTCTCTCTCCTTCTTCGTCTCTGTCTGTCTGTTTGTCTGTCTCTCTGTCCCCCTCCCTCGCTGTCTCTTCCCCGTCCCCCCTCCCCCCCCCCTCTCTCTCTCCATGCTTTCGATCTCTTCTCCATCCTTCCTTCTTCCTCTGTATCTATCTTTCTTCCCTCCCTCTCCCCCTCTCTCTCCATCCATCATACTCTCTGTCTATCTGTCTGTCTGTCTCTTTGTCTCTGTTTCTGTCTCTGTCTTTGTCTGTCTCTGTCTGCCTCTGTCTCCGTATGTTTGTTTGTCTGTCTGTCTCTGTCTCTGTCTGTCTCTCAATATCTCTCTTTGTGTCTGTGTCTCTCTCGTCTCTTCTCTTCTCTCTGTCTCTCTCTTTGTCTCTGTCTGTCTGTCTGTCTGTCTCTCTGCCCTCCTCCCTCGCTGTTTCTTTCCCCTCCCCCCCCCCCTCTCTCTCTCTCTCTCCCTGCTTTCGATCTCCTCTCCATCCTTCCTTCTTCCTCTCTATCTGTCTTCCCCCATCCCTTTCCCCCTTTCTCTCCATCCATCATCCTCTCTCTCTCTCTCTCTCTCTCTCTCTCTCTCTCTCTCTCTCTCTGTTTCTGTGTCTCTGTTTCTGTGTCTGTCTGTCTCTGTCTTTGTCTCTGTCTGTCTCTGTCACTGTACCTCTCTCTTTGTGTACACACACACACACACACACACACACACACACACACACACACACACACACACACAACATACACACACACACACACACACACACACCTATAAGCAACATTACCTTACCCCCCCCCCCCCCCATATATATATATATATATATATATATATATATATAT
>CM065726.1:440134-442634 GCA_033310375.1 Conus canariensis
ATGCATATAATGCAATACGTGATACCTAAGCACTAGACTAATCAATGTAATAATTCTGTTCTTTTGCTGATGATATGCTATAAGGCTTTTGTATGCTACTCATGTTTCTTCTTCTTCTTCTCTTTTATTTGAGAGACAACATGCTATGTGGAAATAACATAATCTTCATTTGCTGTGAATCAACCCACTCTGTCTTTCTGTTTGTTTCCTTGTTTGTCTACCTCTCTGTCCTCTTATCTGTCACTCCTACTGTGCTATTTCTTTGTCCTTACCCATCTCTCTTTCTGTCTCCATGTGTTTGTTTGTTTGTTTGTCATTCTTTTTACCTCCTTAAAGCATGCTTATACTACATACAAGTACCTCGCTTAAAGTGCAATGCATTGTACTGCGTTTTGTATATCACCAAGTAGATTTGAAATGTTAGTGATAACGTACCGCCAAAAAAAAAAAAAAAAAAAAAAAACGTAGACAAACGAATCACCGTTACGGATGCGTTGGCGCGTGTGTCTGTTTGTCTGACTCACAAAAAATGGGATGCGTGTACGATTTCAAATTCACACACACACACACACACACACACACACACACACACACACACACACACACACACCACACACACACACACACACACATTCGAAACATGGACAGCCAGACAACAAGTCAACGTTTTCTTTTTTATGCTGCCGAAGCCATCAAAACACAAATACACAAAAACACAGCAATATACAACAATATCAATGCAGCAGAATATCGCACGCCGTAATCCTAGGCATACAATTCATGGGATATAAATTATATATGTATACTAATTTCTTTTCTTTCTTTTGGCCACGTCCGGCTCAACACGACAGTCCACAGACGTCGCAAGTCTCTCGTGAACAATGCTGTTGAAGAATTCCTCTCCTGGGACTCACACAGTCAGGAGGAGCAGCTCGCAGAGTCCCCACAGACCCGAAGCGACGGGTCTGTCCAAAACAGGAGCGACGGCTCCAACACAACAAGAGCTGCGGCTCAGACACAAACAAGATGTTGACACCACAAAAGCGACGGCCCTGGTACAGCAGAAGCGTCGGCTCTGGTACAACCGGCCCAACAGGTCGCTGGTTCAAATACCTCAAGAGCGGCGGTTCTGGCTCGGCAGCAGATATTCATTCTTCATATCAAATGATGGTTTAAATACTTATCAACAGACTTCCAACAATTAATGCATGATAGTTTCCATTGCTCACCTCCGGAGCTTACTATCATTTGTATCATTATAATACATTAGCGAAATAAACAAAAACTGTTTTGCATCATAACGCCATGAAGTAGCTAAGCCACCTCCTTTTCTGATCACTCATCAATAACATATTTTTTTCTCTTTCTATTCAGACTTTCTACAAACAATTTCCTCCTATCACCCTATCAAGTCACAAGATATACCAAAAAAGAACAAATACTTTTTTTTCCGAAAAAAACAAAACCCTTTACTAGGCGCTGAGAAAGTTACAGTCGTTTATAGGAGGGGAGAACGATTTTGGACTGCGATTTCAAATTACCAATAATGAAATACCTGACTGCCTCAGCAACCAGTTCAGGAGTCCCTCTTCGGCCACTGGGAAGTTGCACTGCCGAAACTGCTGTAGAGACTGCCTGATTGTTTCAGCTCACCTGACTTATACAGAGCGCAGGTGAGCAGCAGTCAGGTAAACTAACCAAGCGGTTTTCTGGTGAACATGTTCCGGCCAACGCGGTTGTAAAAAACTGTGACCGGACAAAAAACGGTCCGTCACAATCATAAGAGAAAACACGACGCGTTTCGAGCTCTTAGGTCTTCTTAAGGTAAGATACACACCACTCGGGACAACGAAAACGAACGAGCAATCACTTACCTTCATCCAGTTTGGCGCTAGCCTCATTTTCATTCAACGCCTATCTTGCGCCAAATTGGATGAAAATAAATGATTGCTCGTTCATTTCCGTTGTCCTAGGTATTTTATATCTTGCCTGAAGAAGACCTAAGAGGTCGAAAAGCGTCATGTTTTGTCTTGTGAATCGTTTGTTTACGTTTTTTGGCGGTGAGTTATCACTAACATTTCATATTTGTTCAAATTTCAAATTTCCACCTGCAGTAGCCTCACTCTGCAACTATGTCACCAAGTAATTATGCTTTATATACATATATGATAATATGCTGAGTTGATATCGTCTCTTTTTAATTTATTCATTTATTTATTTATTTGGTTTGCTTTACACCTAATTTCTGATTCTTAATGTTTCTGCATTTTTTGGTCTCTATAATAACAACAGAGGAAAATAAAAAAGTTAAAACCAAAAAAGTGTCAGACTTGTGACACATTTCTCTCCCCTAGCACTCTAAATACACTACCGGGTAAAAAAAAAAAAAAAAAAAAAAAAAAAAAAAAATAATATATATATATATATATATATATATACCAAGGGAGGTTACAAAACTTACCATGGAAGGCGCCTATTCAAAACTGCACAAGATGGCTTC
>CM065726.1:460134-472634 GCA_033310375.1 Conus canariensis
GTGGCCTGCAGAGAATGGCACCAGATGGGAGGTCATTGTCAGCCAGTCGTCACTGGTGTTCAGACAGTTCCTTCTGGAGGGTAAGGGGTGCACAAAGTAAGAAAACCCAAACAGGGAAGGAGAAAATTGTGTCCGTAAACCATTACCTATGTGGGTGCCTAGACCACTAGAAAGATTGTCCCTATTCATTGTTTTATTAGGTTAACATTTCATTCTATTTTACCTTGTTTTACGTTTTACTGCCTGTTTTTTGGACGCATCCAGTCGTGATTTCAAACGTGTTATTACTTTCTCTTCCAGCCTTTTCTGTCGTCCCTCTGTGACTACCGTCCACCAGTAGAGACATGGGCTTAGAGCAGAATTAAAAGGTAACCCAAATACAACCATGGCGTCATGGAGTAGAAAGAAACTCGTGGAGAGCGTGGCAGCAGAGAGTCCTCAGAAGAGAAGCCCCCTTCAAGCAAGTGTTTCGGCCCTTATCTCCTGACACTCTAGGGGGGTTGGGCCACACCCGGTTCATGACTCCGGATGTCCCTCTGCTGCCCCTTTTTTTTCCCATCTTGGGACGAGCCATGGCTGGGATTCGAACCCATGGCCCTCTGGACATGCTCATTTTCCACTTAATGACTCGCGCTTTAACCACTGAGCCACAGGGACACCTGATATTTGTAGGGAAATTAAGCCTTATGAAGTTCACTTTTGTTCCTCCTTGACCAGATCCAGCTTGAACACCTCTCTGCCGCTTCTGCCATTGCTTTCAGGGCTCTGGTTTTTTCCTTCCCTGCAACTGAGAGCTGTTTCATGAGGCTGTATGCAGACGTTCCTACAAACCCCCTAGCTCCAATTTCTGCAGTGAGGACTTTGACCTGATAGCCTTCTCTCCTCAGGCTGTTTGCCAGATCAGCATACTTTTCAGTCTTGTAGATTTGAGCTGCCTCCATTCTGTTCTCATATGGCACCGTGAGCTCGATCATGATCAGCTGCTTGGTTGACTTAGAGTGGACTACTATGTCTGGTCTCATGCCACTCTTGCTGATGATCTCTGGGTGACTCTTCCATTCTGGGAGGTCTGCAGTGCACTCCCAGTCATCTGCCCCGTCCAGCAGACTCTGCCTGCATGTTTCGAGTGGCACTGTTGTTCTTGGCCATGATTTGCTGCCTCCTGCCGTGAAGAATGTTGCGGGTGCTTTTGGAGTCCTGATTTTCCCTTTTGTGGTGTTGGTACTAGCCCAGACTACTTGTACAATTTCTTTGAGCACTTGGTTGTGCCTCCATGTGTACCTTCCTTGAGCCAGGGCTACTTTACATGAGCTTAGGACATGCTCCACTGTTTGTTTTTCATGGCAGAGGGGGCATGCAGGATCGTCTGTTTTCCCCCACTTCACCAGGTTTGCATTTGAGGGCAGAAGGTCATATGCAGATCTGAGAATGAAGCTGATCCTGAGAGGGGCCATATGCCAAATGTCATTTCAAGTGAGACTTCTTTGGAGTGCATTCTCCCACGTTGTCCATTGCCCTTGCTGGCTCTGCTGGACTGCTTTTTGGAGTCTTTTTTGGTCTTCTTCTTTTCTCATCTCCTGAATCATCATGTCTCTTTTGGCTTTTCCTTTGGCCTTTGACCACCATTCAGTTTCTAAATGCTGCGATACCATTTGTAGCCATGACCGTAACAAAACCAAAAATCAGCCAACTTACACAGTTGGAGGTCGCCAAATTTCGCATCAGGTGCACTGCAGAATACACAGATCTTGATGAGTAATCAAGCATTGTTCTGAACTTAGGTTTTCGTCTATACATCAAGAACTGGCCAGCCGTTATTGTTGAATAGATAACGAAGTTAACAGACACAGTTACACATTTGGCTGTTGACCACTGGAATTTTTGGTTTGAATGATACTGATTATACAATGCCACGCGGCACAGACCTGACTGATCGTGAAGTCCCCACTGTGACAACCCAGGCAGAAAAGGTATTAAAGAGATCAGTGTTCCGCCACACCACAGTGCCATGAAAGCTGATGTCAACGAAGCTGTCTTCAACGTGCACGAGTCCTTTCCAAAGCAAACGATAATGACGTGATTCAAAGTGATGAACCCAATGATCAAAACTGACGCCTCGCTGGAGAGATAGAAAAGAAACATAGCCACTTTACAAGACAGACTGTTGATCCATACATTTCTGGAGCGACTGTATTGATCATTAAATCGTTCATTCGCTATCATAGCAATGCTGACATGACATCCCATAAAAAAGTTCAAATCTTTGCCAAGTCATTACTATAATGACTGAAGAATTGTTAGCCTGCACTTGTTTTCCCCCACTACTTAATTGTTCAGCATTATATTGTTTGGTCAATCAGTGGGAGATTGCATCTCTTAGGAGATCCAAGTAAAGGTTGTTCTGTACAATTCTTAGCCACTTACAATGCTTGGGTTACTGAACAGCAGAGCTGACCACTCAGACTGTTCCACATCTTTTGATCTCCCTTGTATCCTTGAATGGATCCTCAAGCATAGGCTCAAAGATTGTCCCCTACATCTTATACTGTGTGCATAATGCTTTTAGTCTTTCAGCAACTTTTTTCCTCTCCACACTTTCGTTTTGTTCCATTTGCTACCCTTCGCTGGCTGCTTCGGGGTGCCGTTGCATTCTCTTTTGAACCCTTGGTGGTGAGAACACCACAGAATTATGGACTGTGGTGTGTCTCTATTTGACACCAAGAGCACAGACACAATCAGCCGTGTCTCCCTGATGAGTCCGATCCAGCGGACGAAAGGCCTAGGAGCAGGCAATACAAATAGATGTGCCTTCGAGAGGGATTGCGATGGTTCCCTCAGGTGGCTAGTGAAGGGTTTCTCATATTTATAATATATTCCCCCATTTTCTTCATCTTCAATTTTTTTCTTTTCGTTTCTAAAAGTTCAAATCTTTGCCAAGTCATTACTATAATGACTGAAGAATTGTTAGCCTGCACTTGTTTTCCCCCACTACTTAATTGTTCAGCATTATAAAATATTGTGCTAAGAGGAAATTAGCCATCCACCCCATATTGCTTTTAAAATCTCCCTTGATTGCGAATAAACTGAAGAAACTGACAAGGTTTCCCAATGTGGCGCAGCCACTGACCAGCCAGAAGAAAACTGTACAGTTCAGTCGGCATCAGCTTGTGCATGAAGGGAGTACAGCGTGGGGAGCAGAACACCTGACTTTCTCCGAACGTTTTGGAAGAAATTGCTCACAGCAGAACCTGTAATTTGAAGCAAATACACGTTGTAATTCGTTACACCCTGATAACAAATCTAAAGAGAAATCTTCAACTGGATTAAATCTAATGTCCACCTCGTAGGTTCTTAAAACCTGAAGATCCAATGGAATTAATGGCGGAAAAGGATAGATTTAAATGGGTTAGCCGTGGGAAAAATACAGACAACTCACTTTTCAGTGTATGAAGATTTGTCCCTGATATATCGATTCGCCTAAGTAAGTAATGAACACATTTTGTCAATGTATTTATTGTGTTGGATCTGATTGGGTTCCGTGCTAATCGTAGGGTTTTCAAATTCGGCAAGTGAAGAAAATTAGACATGTCAAGATATTTTAATAAGTTGCTTGTGATATCAAGGTAATGTATGTTGATAAAACGTATGCCTGATACATTAGAAATTTGGCATCGAGAGAGAATGAGGCTGATAAGACAGACGGTTGTGTTAAAACCATCCAGTGACGTTCCTGATCCTGTGGCGTCCACATGTCGGAGCTGTGGGAAGACATCAGCAGGAGACTTCTTTCTGCACTTGAAGGAGTGGCCTTGACATTCACAACCTTCAGGACAAGTGACATCACACATCTGTTCATCATCTCGTTTGGGCACTGGCCCCATCCATCACACAAGTGATCTCCATGGAGGCAAGTTGTAGACGATCGACACCGAAACAATCCAGAACATCGAGCCGCAGAACAATCTTGTTCATCCTGTCCGTAAACGCAGTCAGAGAACCCATTACACCGAGTGTAGACAGGAAGACAGTACAACCACTCAGAGGTACAACGAAAATGAGTGTCAGGACAAGATTCTTCAGTACTCATCACCTGTTGCGTAAAGTAGCCATGCCATCCAAGTTGATGTAAAATTCTTGCTTCATGTTCACATCCCTCAATTGAATGCAGTATGTACACTTAGTTGAAGCTCGTTGCTGACAACCAACCTCTTCGGAATCATCCACACAATCAGAGTATTCATTACAACGCTGACCGTGTAAGACACACTGACCATTAGAACACCTGAAGCCATGGCAGAAAAGGTGCTCACAAAATGACTCATCACTATCATCCGGACAGTCGTGCTGGAAGTCACACACTAATGTATGATGGATTGATGTGACATCATCATTACAGCTAAACATATCATTCGCGCATCTCGTTGTTCTTTCAGCAGATGTTGCCATGCTGTCCTGCTTAGCAGTCGCATTGAGAAATACAAAGCCTTCTAAAGAGTAGGCGTTCCCACAATAAATGTCCAGATCACAATACGCGTATGTATGGATCACATGACTATATGAACAAACAAACTCTGCCTAGTATGTGTAAAAATAGACATAGTGAATTCTGACTGACTTGTTACAGCTTGAGGAGGAAGGACTCGGACTGGTAATTCTAATTCACACAGTACTGCATCTTCTTTTATGTAGAATGGCAGCTCGGCTAAGGCCCAGTATGTCCAAAACCCTCGATGATTCATCCGTGAAAGGCTGGGTTTGAAAGATTCTTCATATCTGAAAGGATTCATATTATAAATGATCGTGCCGTCAGACCATTTACGGAACTGACTGTACATAAAAGGAACCAAATACCAACCTGAAGTGTAACCCAGAATTACTCTAAATTCGGCAAACTTCCCCAAAATCCACAGGGAGTCTTCAATTTCCTTACTTGTTTTCAGAGAGGCCAGTCGTTGACCATATGATTTACATACATAGTGCAACAGAGCAATGTATGTCCAAAATTTTAATGTGACGAGTTTAAAACATTTGTTAGTTAAGCCACCATCCCCTGGCAGCCAGGACCGCTAAAGGGACAGTATTCTGTTTCATCCCGCCCATCTTCACACTCTATCTTCAGATTACACTGTAGTGAGTGATTAAACCTTGAATAATTAATCACAGAACAGTTGAACAGCCCACTTGACAGTTTATAAGGGTATTCAGAGCCACAGAAAAAGGAAAAGGCCATTTTGAAAACGTTGTCTATAAAACCTTGATCGAAGTGAATTCTAATATATGAGGCAAGAAATAAGGACGCTGGTGTGGACCACCCAAAACAAACATTAACAGTGTGTTCTCGAGAATTATTGTGTTTTCTGTATGTCATCTGTATTTCATCAGAAGCATCACAAGCAGAAGACCGAGGGAACTGCTGAAAACTAATTGTGACTGCACATTCAGAAGGCAGTGTCAGTTGTGCACTTAACTGGCGGTTATCCACGTATGGTGCTATGATATATCCAGAATGTTCTGTTTTGTATTTTATCACTAAGTTTCTGCACTTTATTTCTTGAATATTTATAGCAGCAGTTGATTTGTTCATGATCATTATCCACATAGAATTCGCGTACGACTGAAAAAAACATGTCTTGAAGACCATACTCATAAGATTCTAGACTTTTAGCTATACCCTTCAGTGATCTTAAGTGAAAATCAATTGTCCATTTCCTCCAGTTTTTCATATGCCAGAATGCCAGCCTTTGAACATGAGCACGTAGAAACATCCCCTTTTTCGCCTTCACATGCAAGTTACAGAATTCAGCGACCCCCCCTCCCCCCCCCCCCCCCCCACACACACACACACACATATCCCATATATCACTCCCTGGTCAGGTGTAAACCGCATCGTCATGCTGAAGGGGTCACAGTCTGACACATTTGTCTGTCGAAATACTGTGCCTTTGTTGTCTGGTTTCATGAGATTGTTCACATTTCTGGCTCCTCTCTTTGCGCATCTATCAGCGAGCTCATTACCCCAAATACCACAATGCGATGGAATCCAACAGAGGCTGACATCAGTTCCTTTACATATCAAAACATGAATAAGATGGCATATTTCATTTACAAGTATGTTGTTCAAAATGGTATTTGCAAATTTATTATGGATTGCAGAACAGACATTGAATCACACAAAAATGGCTATTTTAAACATTGATTGTGGCATGTTAATCAAATATGACAACGCCATAATAACAGCTATCATTTCGGCGACAAATATTGATCTGCCTTTTCTGATGGAATATATCCTTTCAACCTTTTGAGATGGTATAACAAAAGCAGAACCTGAGAGAGAGAGAGAGAGAGAGAGAGAGAGAGAGAGAGAGAGAGAGAGAGAGAGAGAGAGAGAGAGAGAGAGAGTTTCATCGTTCTGGTCTTCTTTTCACACACACACACACACACACACACACACACACACACACACACACACACACACACACACACACACTATATATATATAATCCTAACTTTAACCCTGTCGTACCAAGTTTTTGTTTTCGTAAGTTTTTGATAAATCTGCGTTTTAAACATTGATTCTGCGCGTGATTAAACCATTTTGAAACTGCAGAACAGTTACTGAAATAAAAAAAAAAATAGAAAGAGAGGTGGTTGGTTACCGCCAAGAACATAGACAAAGTACAGGACAAGACACAATGCATTTCGACCTCTTGGGTCTTCTTCAGGCAGAAACAACATTTAGGGCAGTGAAAACGAAGAACAAGAAACCACTAATCTTCTCATATTCGGCGCATGATCAAAACATGGATAGTTCTGTCGTTGACAATATGCTGAGTTCTGCGAGGGAAGAATGTTTCTTTGGAATAAACTTGGGTTCTGTCATACCTCGCTCGTTGCCCTACCTCTCCAGTGTTGAGGAGGACTAAAACAGAGGGCTCTCCACCCCCTGAGTGGTCTGACATTCACCATGGCATCGCCACCAGACAGAACAATGGAATGACGTCAGTTAAACCTGATGGGTGAAACGACCACATTGCGTCCCCACTTGCAACTGTCTGCGTTTACTAACTGTCGTCACGAAACTCTAAAGTACAAGAATTACACAGATAGGAGGGTATATATATATATATATATATATATATATATATATATATATATATATATATATATATATATACCGGTATCTGACCAGGAGTTATGTGTTAGCGAGTTTCCTCCCCATTGGAGAGTGTCTCTTCCTTGGAGACTATAAGCTTGCTGAAGACTCATTTGAGAAGCATTTATTATTCCCCCTCACCCTCTCAAGCACATGCTGTTAGTTAGGCAGAATTAACTGTCACTGCAGATATAAATGCTTATTTCCCCCTATTTCTTCACTCTAAGAAATAAGAGCAAGTTTTGTTTTATAATTGAATATTTGTTTTATAATTGAATATTTTGTTTTATAATTGAATATTTTGTCTTATAATTGAATATTGTTTTATAATTGAAAAAAAAAAATATACATATATATATATATATATATATATATATATATATATGTTGTAAGTATATGGTATGTATATACCCAGAAAAGTATTTGTCCAGATATTTACATACGTTTAGTACTTTTACTATTTCATTTCCATTGTTCATTTCTAGCCAGATACCTGTCTTGTGACGAACAATAATATGCGCTTCATCCACATTCACTTTTAGCTCCAATCTCATTGCAGGACAGTCAAAGGTAATATCTGAATCGACAGTCGTTTGTTAGTGAGCTCCTGTATTTTTATCAAATTAAATATCTTGTACAATTTCTTCAATCTGGGTATTAACTGTGCTGATAGGTTGTGTACCATGCCTGCCTGACCCTTGTTTCAAGCGGTGTGTGGTGTGGATTTCTGCCAGTGTACATCAAGTTCATAATCTAATGGACAAATTCAGGACCACAAAGTTTTCACAGTGTTGACCTTATGGAGCAGTTGCTGTGACAGGTATTCTTTTTGTTTTGCACAGGGGCAATTCGATTCATCGGCATGGTAACATACAGTTCAATCCTGGAACTTCTGACAGTCAAACAAGGTCGATGGTTGGGCGGTCAACGACAACATAGTGCCCAAACACAAAGGAACAAAGGAACTAACTGGCAAACAAACAAACAGATGAGAAATTGACAGTCAGAAATCCTACAATTAATGATATTGTTTTGATGTTAGCAGACCTAAATGCAAACTTTGATGAACAATTTTAAGACATGTCAAACGATTTGGCAAAACAAGACGATTCGTACTCTGACCTGAATCAAGAATTACGTGTCATGAAGAATGTTACTGACAATTTAAAGACAGAAAATGAGCTTTTGAAAAAGCAGAAGATAAAAAAAACTTGGAGGAAAATACTGACGATTTAGAGGATCGCTGAAAAAGGATGAACTTGACTATGCATGGAATTCCTGGAAATGAAAAACAAACCTTGCAAGACTGTGATGCACTTTTTTTTTTTATAAGAACAAAGAAAACAGTCTCAAAGAAAAGCATGAGATAAAAGGATCTAACTTTTTATTGGTGAGATTTCTCTTGGAGGGTCAGCAAAACGAGTAGGAAATGAAAGCCTTTTCTTCAGTTAGCTAGAAAGCAGGGAAAGGAAACCACCATGATTTTCCATCACCTACCAGTTGAAGGACGAACGTGTGATTGATATTGAATAGAATTTGAAAATGTTCACTTAGAATTTTGCCCAGCACTGCATAAGTAGTGCAAAATCGAAAAGTACTGATTTTTTTTTTTCCAAAAGAGAAGCAATTTAGGGTGAAACCAGCTAAACCTTGTTAAGGGACTGGCAACAGGCCAAGAGGCCTACCTACTTAGTGTGACGGTAAAGTGCTTTGCGCAACAGGCCAACAGACCTACCTACTTTGTGTGACGGTAAAGTGCTTTGCGCAACAGGCCAACAGACCTACCTACTTTGTGTGACGGTAAAGTGCATTACGTTACAGTGAAGTGCTTTGTGCAACAGGCCAACAGACCTACCTACTTTGTGTGACGGTAAAGTGCTTTGCGCAACAGGCCAACAGACCTACCTACTTTGTGTGACGGTAAAGTGCTTTGCGCAACAGGCCAACAGACCTACCTACTTTGTGTGACGGTAAAGTGCTTTACGTTACAGTGAAGTGCTTTGTGCAACAGGCCAACAGACCTACCTACTTAGTGTGACAGTAAAGTGCTTTACGTGACAGTGAAGTGCTTTGTGCAATAGGCCAACAGACCTACCTACTTAGTGTGACGGTAAAATGCTTTGTGCAACAGGCCAACAGACTTACCTACTTAGTGTGACGGTAAAATGCTTTGTGCAATAGGCCAACAGACCTACCTACTTAGTGTGACAGTAAAGTGCTTTACGTGACAGTAAAGTGCTTTGAGCAACAGGCCAACAGACCTACCTACTTAGTGTGACAGTAAAGTGCTTTGTGTGACAGTAAAGTGCTTTGTGTGACAGTAAAGTGGTTTGTGCAACAGACCAACAGGCCTACCTACTTAGTGTGACAGTAAAGTGCTTTGTGTGACGGTAAAGTGCTTTGTGCAACAGGCCAGCAGGCCTACCTACTTAGTGTGACAGTAAAGTGCTTTGTGTGACAGTAAAGTGCTTTGTGCAACAGGCCAACAGGCCTACCTACTTAGTGTGACGGCAAAGTGCTTTGTGTGACAGTAAAGTGCTTTGTGTGACAGTAAAGTGCTTTGTGCAATAGGCCAACAGACCTACCTACTTAGTGTGACGCTAAAGTGCTTTACGTGACAGTAAAGTGCTTTGTGTGACAGTAAAGTGCTTTGTTCAACAGGCCAACAGGCCTACCTACTTAGTGTGACGGTAAAGTGCTTTGTGTGACAGTAAAGTGCTTTGTGTGACAGTAAAGTGCATTGTGCAACAGGCCAACAGGTCTACCTACTTAGTGTGACGGTAAAGTGCTTTGTGCAATAGGCCAACAGGCCTACCTACTTAGTGTGACGGTAAAGTGCTTTGTGCAACAGGCCAACAGACCTACCTACTTAGTGTGATGGCAAAGTGCTTTGTGCAACAGGCCAACAGGCCTACCTACTTAGTGTGACGGTAAAGTGCTTTGTGTGACAGTAAAGTGCTTTGTGTGACAGTAAAGTGCTTTGTGCAACAGGCCAACAGGCCTACCTACTTAGTGTGACGGTAAAGTGCTTTGTGCAATAGGCCAACAGGCCTGCCTACTTAGTGTGACGGTAAAGTGCTTTGTGCAACAGGCCAACAGACCTACCTATTTAGTGTGATGGCAAAGTGCTTTGTGCAACAGGCCAACAGGCCTACCTACTTAGTGTGACGGTAAAGTGCTTTGTGAAACAGGCCAACAGACCTACCTACTTAGTGTGACGGTAAAGTGCTTTGTGTGACGGTAAAGTGCTTTGTGCAACAGGCCAACAGACCTACCTACTTAGTGTGACGGTAAAGTGCTTTGTGTGACGGTAAAGTGCTTTGTGCAACAGGCCAACAGATCTACCTACTTAGTGTGACGGTAAAGTGCTTTGTGTGACGGTAAAGTGCTTTGTGCAACAGGCCAACAGACCTGCCTACTTAGTGTGACAGTAAAGTGCTTTGTGCAACAGGCCAACAGACCTACCTACTTTGTGTGACGGTAAAGTGCTTTGTGCAACAGGCCAACAGACCTGCCTACTTAGTGTGACAGTAAAGTGCTTTGTGCAACAGGCCAACAGGCCTTGTGACGGTAAAGTGCTTTGTGCAACAGGCCAACAGGCCTACCTACTTAGTGTGACGGTAAAGTGCTTTGTGCAACAGGCCAACAGACCTACCTACTTAGTGTGACAGTAAAGTGCTTTGTGTGACGGTAAAGTGCTTTGTGACGGTAAAGTGCTTTGTGTGACGGTAAAGTGCTTTGTGTGACGGTAAAGTGCTTTGGGCAACAGGCCAACAGGCCTACCTACTTAGTGTGACTGTAAAGTGCTTTGTGTGACAGTAAAGTGTTTTGTGTGACGGTAAAGTGCTTTGTGTGACGGTAAAGTGCTTTGTGCAACAGGCCAACAGACCTACCTACTTAGTGTGACGGTAAAGTGCTTTGAGCAAAAGGAGAAAAGTGAGGGGCATGCTGACCTTGTTGGCGACAGTCCAACATGTACGTCATCAAACGAGCACGTGAAACACACAACAGAGAATAAAACAGTTCCACCTCGTGTTGAAGCCGTCACATTTTTCTCGGTGTTTGAGACAAGCGTTCTTTAGGTTGATGGGGGTGAGACGATTTGTGGTCTGCATATGGTTATTCTGATGTGTTCAGAAGAATGCACAGTGACAGCTGGGACAGGGGGTGTGGGAGATGTCGGAGATGTCCTCTCGATTGCTGGCGCGGGCTTTTCTTGCTTGTCATTTTTGTTGCACTGCGGGTGTCCTTTCTTTACATAAATTGGCGCGTTTGTGGATAGTGGCAATGTTTGGGTCATCCATAGCAGTTTGTTCCCACGTGTCAGGGTTGATCATTTCTTTCATGGATTTTTCTAGAGTGTTCTTGAAGAGTTTCTTCCGACCTCCATAGGAACACATTCCTTGTTGCAGTTTCACCATAGAGGAGTCTCTTTGGTTGCTGGTGGTCTGGCCTGTGAGGTCCATGACCTGTCCATCAAAGCTGAGGCAGAATCAGAATGGTGTGGATGCCACGCAGGTCAGGTCAAGTACCTCTGAGTCTGGAATTGTGTCCAGCCATTTAATGTTTTGTTAATTTCTGAAGCAGCTTGAGTGGAAGTGATTCATCTTCTTGGCATGCCGTTGGTACGGTGTCCACGTTTCACATATGTAGAAGAGAGCGAGGAGAACAACTGCTCTGTATACTTTCAGCTTGGTCTCTAGACTGATGCCTATTCTACTCCAAACATCGATGTATAGTCTACCAAAGATTGCGCTTGCTCTTGCAATTCTGACGTTCACTTCGTCGTTGATGGTGACGTTCTAGGACAGTGTGCTGCCAAGATAGGTGAATTTACTCACCGCAGCCAGCATAGGGTCTGCCTGGCGCGAGTTGATGCAGAACTTCCATCTTCTTTGTATTCAAAGTGACAGCGAACTTGGTGCAGGCTGCAGAAAACTTATTGGTGCTTTATCGCATGCCAGTTTCTGAGTCAGCATTGAGAACGCAGTCATCAGCAAATGAATAATCCCTAATTATGTCTGTCATAACCTTAGTATTTGCCTGGAGCCTCTTGAATTTAAAGAGCTGTCCATCTGTTCTGAATCTGATGTCAGTGCCTATGTCTCCTCTGAAAGCACCATTAAGCGTGCCAGAGAACGTGACGCTGAATAGAGTAGATGCCAAAACAGAGCTTTTCTTTACACCACTTGTGACAGGAAATGAGTTAGATGTCTCTGTGTTAGGCCCACTCTACTGACAGTATCAAAGGCTTTGGTCAACTCAAAATGATGGGCAACAGGTTGGCATTTAGTTTCTGACATTTGTCTTGGATCAATCTTACAGCAAATAACATATCAGGGGCTCC
>CM065726.1:477634-482634 GCA_033310375.1 Conus canariensis
TCATGGCAGAGGGGGCATGCAGGATCGTCTGTTTTCCCCCACTTCACCAAGTTTGCATTTGAGGGCAGAAGGTCATATGCAGATCTGAGAATGAAGCTGATCCTGAGAGGGGCCATGTGCCAAATGTCATTCCAAGTGAGACTTCTTTGGAGTGCATTCTCCCACGTTGTCCATTGCCCTTGCTGGCTCTGCTGGACTGCTTTTTGGAGTCTTTTTTGGTCTTCTTCTTTTCTCATCTCCTGAATCATCATGTCTCTTTTGGCTTTTCCTTTGGCCTTTGACCACCATTCAGTTTTGGTCACCCCCAGTCCTTGTCTGTTGGTCTGTGTGTGTCCTGTTATTTCTCTGATCTTGAGACTTTCTTTTGCAGAATCCATCGCCTCTTGAACTTTCCATTTTCTGCCTGTCTTCAGCTGGGGCTTGATTGCTTCTACCACCTTGTCTCCTGAGTCCTCCAGCATGCTTTGAAGTCTGATCTTCCCTGCTTTGTATTCCTCCAGGATGGATTTCAGTGGTAGTTTCAGCTTTGCTTGGCGACAGTACAGCGCTATGTCAGTCAGACAGGGTGGGACACCAAGCCATTTCCTTGTGAACTTGTTGATTGTGGCTTCCATTGCCTCCACTATGCTGGTGCAGATGTCGTATATCATCAGAGGCCATAGGAGCTTTGGTATCAGCATGAACTGCAGACACCAGACCTTGTATTTGCCAGGGAGCCCACACTGGTCAATGGTCTCCAAGCCTTCCTCCGCCATCTGCTTGGTTTCTTTTGCTCTTTGTGTGTCTTTCAGCGTATCATCATACCATCTTCCAAGGCTCTTGACTGGTTCTTCTGTGACTGTTGGAATGGCCTGGTTGGCAACACTGAAGACCACAGATCCGGCCACTTTTCCTTTCCTCAGTGAGAGACTCCGTGATTTCTTTGGCTTGAACTTCATTCTGGATGAGGCAACTATGTCGTTCAGCCTCTCCAGCACATGACGTGTCTCGTCTTCTCTGGATGAAATCACTGTAGTGTCATCCATGAAGGCCTTGAGATGAGGCATCTTGTATCCATCGCCAAGGTCTGTTTGTCTCGCGTTGTTTGTTGCTGCTTTCAAGATGAGTTCCATTGCCAGCACGAACAGTATTGGGGAAATTGCACAGCCCATTGCAATACCCACTTCCAAGTTGATCCAGTCTGTTGTGTACTCCTTGGTAGAGAACCGCATTGAGAAGCCATTGAAGTACTTCTTGAGCATGTCGCGGATGTTCTTTGGCACATGGTACATCTCAAGAGCCAACTGTATCATCTCATGGGGCACAGATCCATATGCGTTTGCCAGATCAAGCCACACTACGTCCAGGTCTCTCTTTTTTGTTTTTGCTTTTTGGATTGCGTCCCAGATCATTGTGGCGTGTTCTACACAGCCAGCCACGCCTGGGATGCCACCTTTCTGGACTGACACATCCAAGTACTTGTTTTCCATCAGGTACTTGGTCAACCTTGCTGCCATGACAGAGAAGAAGATTTTCCCTTCGACGTTCAGTAGTGATATTGGCCTGAACTGGCTAATGTCACTTGAGTTTTGCTCTTTGGGGATGTACACACCATCTGCCGTCATCCACTGGCCGCTGATCTTCTGGTTTCTCCAAGCCGATCGCAGCAGCCTGTGGAGCCACTCCAGCACCTTGGGACATTTCTTGTAAAGCTGGTAAGGTATTCCGTTTGGCCCTGGTGATGATTTGGCTCTGGCTTTGTCGACCACCTTCTTGATTTCCGCCAACGTTGGAGGCTTGCCATTGAACTGTTCCTCAGGGTTGGTTGGCCACACCAGACCTTGAATGTCGAGTGGTGCTTTGCTCTGTGGGTCAGAGTATGTTTTCCTCAGATGCTGCTCAAGAACTCCTTTGTCCACACTTAGGGTCCCAGATTTTGGCTGCTCAAACAGTGTTCTGGCAAACTGGAAGGGGTCTCTGAAGAAGCGCTCTTGTGTCTGTTATTTATTTAATAATAAAAAAAAGTGGTGGAGGGGGATGTGTGTGCGGGTTTTATTTTCAGATATGGGGTTGGGGTGTTGGGGTGGGGACATATGAATCATGTGTTTAAAGTGTCATAAGCATATAAGAATGAAAGTGTCAGCACACCATACAATAGTACACGAATGAAAGAAGAGGTTTTTTTATGCATGAAACATTAAAAACAAATCGCATCCCAATGTCCATCTGTAAACAACACACAGACATTGCATTATGAGCATAGGTTAGTCTTTATCTTATTCCAGAAAAAGGGGGTGGGGGCGGTGAAAAAAATTTAGGAGGATGAAGGTACCAAATATAAACAAAAATGTAAAAAAAAATGGAGGTTTGAGGACAACACACACACACACACACACACACACACACACACACACACACACACACACACACACGCACACACACACACACACACACGCACGCGCACGCACGCACGCACGCACGCGCACACACACACACACACACACACACACACACACACACACACACACACACACACACACACACGCACACACACACACACACGCACACACCCACACACAAGAAAATAAAAAGAAAAATGCACTTCTGACTCCAGTACCTTTTCATAGCTTCATCTCCACTGTTTAACCAGCCGCCTCAAATATCCCTATGGTCAAACACAATATTATGGTCCCTACACGGAAATCGACATCCATTTCTCTGGACGACGGTCAATGTGCACATCCGCAGTCCCCATATTGACATCCATCGATCTAGTCCCAAGTTTCTCTCTTCTCAATGTCGCCTGACCTGAGAGCGTGCTCTTCTTCTTCTTGTGCAAAATTTGGAGGGAGAGAAGAAAGAGGAAGAAGGACAGTGGGGTGGGGGTGGGGTGGAAGTTGGGGACGGAGGGGGAAAACGATCGGGTGGAGGCGGTAGGATGGGAGAAATGGGTTGTGGAGGGGGGGGGGGGGGTCAGGCAATCAGAGGGTAAGCGTGTTGGAACAGGAATCTGGGTTTGGGGGGTGGGGGTGGGTGGGGGTGGAATAAATACGTGGCATCTTTTGAGAGAAAGAGAGAGAGAGAGGGGGGGGGGGGAGAGGAAAAGAGAGGAGACAAGACAGGACACAATTCTTTATTTACGAGGATAATAGATAAGCACTGACGCGCTTTTTTCACATCCAGTCCTCGCCCTGAGTAGGGACTACAACATGCAGTGAAATGAAATAATGTAAGAAAGCACACAAGCAAACAAAGCGGTCATGCAATCATAATGGAACATCAAATGAAAATAGAAGAGAAATGAAGATGTGACGGATCGTTTCTCGTCCGGTCACAAATTTTCATGCGACCGTGCTTACCGGAAGGTAGTTGTCCGGAAGCCGGTTGAACAATTCAGCTGACTGCTACTCACCGGCGCACTATTAAAAGCCGGGTGAGTTGAACCGGTTAGACAGTCTCTGCAGTGATTCCGGCAACACAACAACACAGACGGCCGAAGAGAGACTCAGCTGATTTTTGGTGGCAGTCAGGTATTTATCACCACAATGTTTATTTATTAGCAAACCGAAACCGTGTTCCCGTTTAGGAGCGACTGAAACTTCCTCGGCGCACTTGTGAAGGTTTTGTTTAAAAAAAAGTATTTGTTGTGTTCTGTTATCCTATGACTTGATAGGGTAACAAAACGAAATTGTTTCGGAAAACATAGATGAAGTGAGTGTAAAGGAAGTGGTCTAAAGAACAAAAAAAATGTTTATTGTATGACTTAACTAGTTATGAATTCATGTTGGAAAAAATGTTAATTATTTCAATGTGGTTTAGCTAGACTTTGCGAGAAGAGGGAGAGTTTTGATGCTATGGATAATAAGCTCCCAGAGTGAGCTACAAAGACTTTTTAATGATTTTCATTTTGATGTGGATGAGTAGTTAACTCACTCTTGATATAAATATGGAATAATTATGTGTTGGTAAACAAGAGTGTTGTGGAAATCTTTGCCTTGCATGTATTGAAGTACATGAATCTTTTGAAAAGAAACCTTTTAAAAATCTGGTGATTATATGAAATGAAATGAACATTCTTGTGTTACAAGAACAGAAATGAACATTTTGTGAATTGACGAAAGACATTCATAGTTTGATGAAAAGTAATTATCAATTGTGTGTAATGAAAGTAACCATTAATTGTGTGTAATGAATTGTATTCATGGTTTATTGAAGAGGGTCTGGATGGAAATCCTTTCCCCAATTTGGAAAAGTAAATTCTGAAAGGTTTATATGGAAATCCTTTCCTGTGTAGTGTTATGATTCCGGAAAGGGAATGTTGTAGTGTTATGATTCCGGAAAGGGAATGTTGTAGTGTTATGATTCCGGAAAAGGGAATGTTGTAATGTTGAAGAAAGAATATGCTGATGTTTGTCCCAAGTTGTAGTGGAATATGATGTGGCTAATGAATATGAATGTAGTCGTGATTGTAATGAATAGTAGACATGATAATCAAGGTAGTTAATCAGTTTCCCCCAGGTAGAAGCGTTCCCTGGACTGAGGGGAACTGGCTGCCATTGTTTGAGGGTCAGGGCCGTAGCTGAGACTACGCCCCTGTTCTCCGCCCTGTGTCGGCGTGGAGAGGTCGGCCTGAGTGCCGACAATCGCCCTACCTGCCACTGCGCCCGGGACCGACTACCGGTTGAGCCAGTGGGCTGGAGACGCCGCTGCTGCCGAGCCAGAGCGCCGCTCCTGTGTTTGAACCAGCGACCTGTTGGCGAGGCCGTCGCTGTATTGTACGTGAGCCACAGCTCCTGTGCGAGACTGTCACCTCGTCGTCGGCAGAGACGCCGCGAGTGTGTTAGTGGGTTTTTTTTTTGAGCCACAGCTCTGAAGTTTTTTTTCTTTTGAGTCCTGTGTCGGACTTGACTTGACGCTGTGGTCGTCGTCTTCATCATCGTCGTCGTTTCGTCCTCTACGTCGTCGCGACGTCTTCATCGCTGTCCTTGTCGTCGTCGTCGTCGTCGTTGGACCCAGCAGCG
>CM065726.1:487634-492634 GCA_033310375.1 Conus canariensis
AGAAGACCACACAGTCCAGTTTCATCTACTAAATGGATGCGTCTTTGACAGTGTGGCTCCAATTTCCCTCACCAACACTGCAGGTGTCTGTATCTCTCGGGCTTGGTTGACACGCCGGGATATATTATGAAACTAATTGTAGATTACAGCCCTGTCATACAGTTTCAACCAGAATGGAAATCCGTAGTCGTCTTCGTCATCCTCATTCTTATCAATCAGCATTACAATATGAGGTGAGTGATTATTTAAAACCCTTTGTTTAAGACTATAGTCTGCACTGAACATTTTAAATCCTAGTTCCTAGTCATTCTAAACCCTTTGTTTAGGACTCTAATCCGCCCTGAATATCTTAAACCCTTTGTTTAGAACTATAATCCGCCCTGATTATCTTAACCCTTTGTTTAGGACTCTAATTCGCCCTGATTATCTTAAACCCTTTTTTAGGACTATAATTTGCACTGATTATTTAAAACCCTTTGTTTAGGTCTCTAATCCGCCCTGATTATTTTAAGCCTTTTGTTTAGGACTGTAGTTGCTGATCATTTTAAACACTTTGTTTAGGACTATAGTCCACAATGTTAACACAGCTCCTTCTGATTAAGAAAAAAATAACAACCAAACAACAACAACCGTCTGCAAGTACCCTCCTACCAACCCCCCCCCCAAAAAAAAAAAAAAAAAAAAAAAAAAATTCACCCCCCCATCTGCCCCCTCTCCCTCCTTCCCTCCCTCCGTCCTTTCCTCCCTCCCCTTTCTCTTCCCCCCACCCCATATCTCACCAATCCTCCCTCCCTCTCTCCCTCCCTCCCTCCATTCAGCTGCCAAACAGAGACAGTCAATCAATGTACAGGAGATGTTTCCTCCCAGTGACGTCTGGCAAGACATGACATGCCATGCTGACTGAGTCTGAGAGAGTTCCAGAATTCCTTTTCTTTTTCTGACAGCATCAGTGCCATCAATTACTCACCATATCGGTTGTGTAGTGCGGAGTCGTGAAAAAAAATCTGAATTCAGCAGGTGGTAGAATGGAAGTTGGGAGGGGGGGAGGGGGCAGGAGAGATCTTACGGATGAGAAAAAAAATTACAGTGTGAAGCACCAAAAACTGAAGAGGTGGATTTCGGCCTTAGGAGAAAAAAAAAAGAGAAAAAAAGGGAAAAAAAGTCACCGCTTTAAGTGCTCCATTGATCCGATAACTGATGCAAAAAAAAAAAGAAAAAAAGAAAGAAAATCAAAAAGAAAAGAGGTTAGTTACCACCACAGAAACAGACAAATAACAGATTAAATGACAAAACACAATGCATTTTGACCTCTTGGGTCTTCTTCAGGCAAAAAACAAACATTTACGACCAATAACAACGAAGAACGAGTAATCACTTATCTTCTCATATTTGGCGCAAAAAATGACTGCTGGGTGAAAGCGAGGCCGTTAAGGAGGGGGTTATGGGAGTTGAAATATTAATGATGACCGTGATAATAATGACAATAATGACAATAATAATGAGTTAACATTGGTTCTGACTCCATTTCCCATACAGTCCTTCGAATGAGACTATAAACAGAGGTTCCGTGTGTGAACGCACGCATAGCATCTTGCACACACGTAAAATCCCATCACCAACTTTCGGAAGAGTAGGCCAGTTTGTCCGTTGGTATGGATGACACGTTACATATAGCATGCACCCTGCGTGAGAAATGGAAAGAATGAAGGAAGTAAGGAAAATGAGTGATCGATATTGAACGATACTGACTGGATGACACGGGAAACGACTGAATGAAGCGCCAGCTGGCAGCTCTTCAGTCGGCACTACCCAGGTAGGCAGCCCGTTGTGTAAACGAGTGTTGATTGTAAAGCGCTTAGAGCTTGGTCTCTAGCCGAGAATAGGCGCTATATAAGTATTCATTATTATTATTATTATTATTATAGTGGCGATGATGAAAACGTATATGATAAGAGGAGGGATACTGGTAAACTTTTTTTTTTAATAGAAAAAAAAAACTGGGGGCGTGGGGATGGGGAGGGTGGAGGGGGTGCAACAGTAGGGTTTGTTTGTTTGTTTGTTTTGTAATCATTATTTGGTATGATACATTAGTGACGGGAGTGATTATGGTGGATTGATGATAGTGCTTAGTGGTAAGGAATAGAAACGGTACATTTATTATGCTTAGTGGTAAGGAATAGAAACGGTACATTTATTATGCTTAGTGGTAAGGAATAGAAACGGTACATTTATTATGCTTAGTGGTAAGGAATAGAAACGGTACATTTATTATGCTTAGTGGTAAGGAATAGAAACGGTACATTTATTATGCTTAGTGGTAAGGAATAGAAACGGTACATTTATTATGCTTAGTGGTAAGGAATAGAAACGGTACATTTATTATGCTTAGTGGTAAGGAATAGAAATGATACATTTGAAAAAAAAACAACAACAAAAAAAACCTAATGGGCGGTGCTTGTGACGGTAATAGTTATATGAGGGGGTGGTGTGGTGATGATGATAATGATTGGAAATGCATGGAAGTGATCAATGGGTGAGGGGCTATCGTTGTTGGGAAAAAAGGGAGGAGAGGGCAGTGGGGGAGGGGAGGGGGGTGCATATCACACACATATACCATGCACACAGGCCCATGCGCTCATGCACCATATACATTGGCACACACACATGGGCCCCATGCACACACACACACACACACACACACACACACACACACACACACACACACACACACACACACACACACACACACACACACACACACACACACATATGGATGAGGTTTTAGAACCTGCATTACGTTTGTCGGGGGAAATGTCATGCGCTCTGGGAAAAAAAAATATTGTTTTCCATTTTTTCAAAACACTTTTTTACACTTTGATTCTGCTTTGAAAACGCACCTTTACAAGGTGCGTGCTACACATTGGCCAGTTTGTTTTTATATATAAATATTACTTTGTGCTGTTGTAAAAAAAATAAAAAGGAGATTGCCTGTCACTTTGGCGGAAGCAGCGGACGAGAGAGAGAGAGAGAGAGAGAGAGAGAGAGAGAGAGAGAGAGAGAGAGAGAGAGAGAGAGAGAATTTGCTAGGAGGAGAAGAGGACGAAGAAAGTGTAACCTAGAATAGAGACAGAGTTGAACTCTCAACTAATTGTAGCGTCGTATATCATTAATTCTGGGGTGAGTACAGAATGTGTGAACATACTGAATACAATTCAATACACTCTTTTATCGCAATCTCGAATTTTCGATCGATTATTCTTGTTTTGATCGTGATCGGAATTATTTACAAATTCTACCCTGTTCACACACTCGATAGGTAAGATTTGGATCCTGTGATCAATCATGAAGTAATTGATTGATTTCGATTACTAACAGAGTGCCTTGTCTTTCTAGGACAAGCACCCTGTTGGTGGAAGGTGGTACTGATACATAGGTCCTGGCAGCACTGATAGGTCCTGGCAGCACTGATACATAGATACTAGCAGCATTGGTATATAAGTCCTGGCAGCACCGATACATATGTCCTGGCAGCACTGATATATAGGTCCTGGCAGCACTGATGCATAGGTCCTGGTAGTACTGATACATAGGTCATGGCAGCACTGATACAATCATAGGTCCTGGCAGCACTGATACACAGGTCCTGGCAGCACTGATACATAGATCCTGGCAGCACTGATACATAAATACTAGCAGCATTGGTATATAAGTCCTGGCAGCACCGATACATATGTCCTGGCAGCACTGATATATAGGTCCTGGCAGCACTGATGCATAGGTCCTGGTAGTACTGATACATAGGTCATGACAGCACTGATACAATCATAGGCAGCACTGATACATAGGTCCTTGCAGCACCGATACATAGGCCCTGGCAGCACTGAGACATAGGTCCTGGCAGCACTGATACAATCATAGGTCCTGGCAGCACTGATACATAGGTCCTGGCAGCACCGAGACATGGGTCCTGGCAGCATTGATACAATCATAGGACATGGCAGCACTGATATATATGTCCTGGCAGCACTGATACATAAGTCCTGGCAGTACTGATACAATCATAGGTCCTGGCAGCACTGATACATAGGTCCTGGCAGCACTGATACATAGGTCCTGGCAGCACTGATACATAGGTCCTGGCAGCACTGATACATAGGTCCTGGCAGCACTGATACAATCATACGTCCTGGCAGCACTGATACAATCATAGGTCCTGGCAGCACTGATACATAGGTCCTTGCAGCACCGATACATAGGTCCTGGCAGCACTGATACATAGGTCCTGGCAGTACTGATACAATCATAGGTCCTGGCAGCACTGATACATAGGTCCTGGCAGCACTGAGACATGGGTCCTGGCAGCATTGATACAATCATAGGACATGGCAGCACTGATATATATGTCCTGGCAGCACTGATACATAAGTCCTGGCAGCACTGATACAATCATAGGTCCTGGCAGCACTGATACATAGGTCCTGGCAGCACTGATACATAGGTCCTGGCAGCACTGATACAATCATACGTCCTGGCAGCACTGATACAATCATAGGTCTTGGCAGCACTGATACATAGGTCCTTGCAGCACCGATACATAGGTCCTGGCAGCACTGATACATAGGTCCTGGCAGCACTGATACAATCATAGGTCCTGGCAGCACTGATACATAGGTCCTGGCAGCACTGAGACATAGGTCCTGGCAGCACTAACACATAGGTCGTGGCAGCACTAATACATAGGTCCTGGTAGCACTGATAGATAGGTCCTGGCAGCACTGATACATAGGTCCTGGCAGCACTGATACAATCATAGGTCCTGGCAACATTGATACATAGGTCCTGGCAGCACTGAGACATAGGTCCTAGCAGCACTGATACAATCATAGGTCCTAGCAGCACTGATACATAGATCCTGGCAGCACTGAGACATAGATCCTGGCAGCACTAATACATAGGCCCTGGCAGGTCCTCACAGTCCTTGAGATGATGAGAGATTTCTA
>CM065726.1:505134-507634 GCA_033310375.1 Conus canariensis
GGAATAAATGAGGCTAGATTTTTGAAAAGATCAATACTGGGTAGGGGTATCTTAACCTTCCTGACATTGTAAATCAGGTTCGTTTAAATTTAGTTTCCAGAGTTGGTGGTGCATGATTGAACATTATCTCAGACATGAAAATTGCTTTGTTATAAGTGAGTTTCCATTTCAGAGGCAAAATGTCTAAACGTTTATAATCAGAGGGAGTTACAGTTGTAGATTAGAGAAGAATGAGTTTAACAGCCCATCTATGGAGACTGAAGAGTGGTTTTAATACGTTATAACTGGCCGAATCCCACAATGTAGAAGAGTAATGCAAATGATTCAATGTACGAAGTAAAAAAAAACTGCTTACGACAATGTTGGTCAAAGAAATGTTTTAGTTTTGAAAGCTGGTGAATCTTTTGAGACAGAAGTTTGCATTGCATTGTGACATTGGAAGACCATGACAAATTAAATTGCGTACAATAACACCAAGGACTTTATGATGATCAAATTCTTCAACTACCTCATTATTCACACAAAGAGACAGGGAATTATAAGAAATATTTTGACGCTTTTGTCTGGTGGTTATTATCAAGTACTTTGTTTTTTGAGGATGGAGACACATGTGATTGATTCCAGACCATATGATTTAATTTGTTTATACTCTCTTGTAAAGTGGCAAATATATGTTCAATTGTTTTATGACGAGAGTGTATAGTGGTGTCATCAGCGAACATTTCAACTAGACTATCAATGAATAGAAGTAAATTGTTTGTATTATGGAAAATGAGATAGGTCCGAGCACTGACCCTTGAGGCACACCATGACTAATGAATAATGTAGGAGATACAGATTCATTTACTGAAACAATTTGCTTTCTATCAGAAAGAAATGAAGATGGGAGTTCAAACGAATTCTCAGATAAGTTATATATCTCCAGCTTTTTAAGAAGCTTGCGATCAGTAACATCAAAAGCTTTCATAAAATCTACCATGAGAACACCTGTAATTTTGTCATTATTTATATAAGTAAAACATTGATCAACTAGGTTTGTCAATGCCGTTTGGCAAGAGTGGTTGGTTAGCCCTAAAACCAGACTGATTTTGATGAAACAAATTGAAAGAATGGAAGTGATCGAGAATATGTTTATTTATGTGGTTTTCCAATGGTTTAGACAGTACAGACAGAATAGAAATGGGCCTGTAATTAGACGGATCAGTGTGATCACCTGTTTTGTGGACTGGTATTACTTTAACAACTTTAAAAGCCTTGGGGAAATGATTTTTAGTAATGCAGAGATTGTATGTATAAGTGTTTCAGCAATTACAGGGGCTGACTGTTTGAGAATTTTCCCGTCAATGCCATCAAGGCCAGTAGTACTAGTTTGCATTAAGTGAATAAGAGCATTGTATACTTTGTGTACACATAACAACGGAATATCTAGACATGTTGTGATATTTTTGGATTGAGAAAAATTCAGAAGAACATCTAAATCGTTTTGTGAGGATCTGTTTCTTTTTATAGTGAAATTGGCAACATTGCAGAAATGTGTATTCAACTTTTGAACTGATATATCTTTCGGTGTTGTGACACGAGCGTTGGAACTCTTATTGCTGAACTGATTGATAGATTTCATAATTGATCGGTTGTCTGTTTCAGAGTAAGTAAGATCTTTAAAATATTTCTGTTTGGCTGAGCGTTTTAAATAGTTAAAAAGATTTCTTTGTTTCATAAATTCTACACGATTACCTGACGCCAGAAGTGAGTCTCTTTAATCCATGGCTTTACTGTATCACTTGTTATCCAATTTTTTTTTAGGGGTACTTTTGACAAGAATTGTTTTTAATGGGCGTGCTTTTGTAAACATTGAGAAAAAGTGTGAAACCAAACTTCTAAGACTTCACAAGGATTCGTAACTGATACACACAGGAAAGTGAGGAATTAATCAGATCTGTTAGGAACAAATCTTTATCAAAGCCTGAAAAGTTCCTGTACGTAATATACTTGTGATGATACAGGGGAATTTTAACGCCTCGTTTAGACCAGGTAAAACAGACAGGGGAGTGATCGCTGCATCCCCAAACTGATGAACATATTTCTATTATGGTACGTACAAGAGATGTGTAAACATGGTCAATGAGAGTTTGGGAAGTAGCAGTGATTCCTGTTGGGTTATTGATTAACTGAGTGAGATTAAAAGAAGTATAGGTTTGAATCCAGGATTTGTTCGCGATCGCTTTCGAAAGATCAATGTTAAAATCACGCATTAAAATAATTTCGTTTGAGAGTAAGGACGCCTCCTCCATCATTAGAGTAAAATTGTCCATCCAGTCAGCATGTTCCTCTGGGTTTCTGTAGATAAAGCCTAAGAGAATCGGTTTGGAAGTTTGAAACTGTAATTCTATCCATAGGGATTCTATATGATCTTTTTCGAGCGAAGCGGCTCAATTTAATTTAATAGACTGGTAAACATAAACAAGTAAACCTGTTTCTCTTGGCCTGAAAGGGTCACTTC
>CM065726.1:517634-520134 GCA_033310375.1 Conus canariensis
GCTCCCCACTTTGCCTTAAACATGTGGCTACTAAAAATAAAAGGAAAAGATGCTCCCAGGATTCACCGAAAGGGGGAGAGAATGATGAATCCATCGGTGCTCAACCAATCATGACTGCAAATCCCAAACGGACTATGAACATGGACCAAATGGAATATCCATGTGTCTGTGGAAAGCGTTTCGCTACCACCCGTGGCATGAAGATCCACAGAACAAAGATGGGATGTGTGAAGACTCATCTGAATGAGCAGCAGCGCACTGCATCAGCAGATAAGACGTCGGAAGACCAAGGCCAGGATTTAAACCACAGTGCCAAGGACATCCACGCTGTTGGTTCGGATGAGGAATTTGCACAGGCCCTCGATGCCAGGCGCCTGAAACTCAACCTGCCACGAGCAAACGAAACTGAAGATTGGGAGAAACTGGATGCAAAAATCGTCCAAAGACTCGATGCACTGATAGGGAAAAGCACCCTGGAACACAAACTAGCCACATATGGGGACACTGTGTATGCCACATGTAGAGACGCCTATGGAGCAAAACTACCCAAAGAGAAAACACCTCCAAAGAAATCCAGACGCCAAGAAAAGATGGACAAGATCAGGGTCCAAAAGAAAAACCTCAAGATGCAAATGAAGACCGCACTGCCAGCTGAAAAACAAGGCTTGGAAAAACTGTGGAAAGACCTGAAAGAAAAACACAGTGCCCTCAGCAAAGCGGAATCTGCGAGGAAGAGGAAGAGCAAAAAGAAGAAGACACAAGAGCGCTTCTTCAGAGACCCCTTCCAGTTTGCCAGAACACTGTTTGAGCAGCCAAAATCTGGGACCCTAAGTGTGGACAAAGGAGTTCTTGAGCAGCATCTGAGGAAAACATACTCTGACCCACAGAGCAAAGCACCACTCGACATTCAAGGTCTGGTGTGGCCAACCAACCCTGAGGAACAGTTCAATGGCAAGCCTCCAACGTTGGCGGAAATCAAGAAGGTGGTCGACAAAGCCAGAGCCAAATCATCACCAGGGCCAAACGGAATACCTTACCAGCTTTACAAGAAATGTCCCAAGGTGCTGGAGTGGCTCCACAGGCTGCTGCGATCGGCTTGGAGAAACCAGAAGATCAGCGGCCAGTGGATGACGGCAGATGGTGTGTACATCCCCAAAGAGCAAAACTCAAGTGACATTAGCCAGTTCAGGCCAATATCACTACTGAACGTCGAAGGGAAAATCTTCTTCTCTGTCATGGCAGCAAGGCTGACCAAGTACCTGATGGACAACAAGTACTTGGATGTGTCAGTCCAGAAAGGTGGCATCCCAGGCGTGGCGGGCTGTGTAGAACACGCCACAATGATCTGGGATGCAATCCAAAAAGCAAAAACAGAAAAGAGAGACCTGGACGTAGTGTGGCTTGATCTGGCAAACGCATATGGATCTGTGCCCCATGAGATGATACAGTTGGCTCTTGAGATGTACCATGTGCCAAAGAACATCCGCGACATGCTCAAGAAGTACTTCAATGGCTTCTCAATGCGGTTCTCTACCAAGGAGTACACAACAGACTGGATCAACTTGGAAGTGGGTATTGCAATGGGCTGTGCAATTTCCCCAATACTGTTCGTGCTGGCAATGGAACTCATCTTGAAAGCAGCAACAAACAACGCGAGACAAACAGACCTTGGCGATGGATACAAGATGCCTCCTCTCAAGGCCTTCATGGATGACACTACAGTGATTTCATCCAGAGAAGACGAGACACGTCATGTGCTGGAGAGGCTGGACGACATAGTTGCCTCATCCAGAATGAAGTTCAAGCCAAAGAAATCACGGAGTCTCTCACTGAGGAAAGGAAAAGTGGCCGGATCTGTGGTCTTCAGTGTTGCCAACCAGGCCATTCCAACAGTCACAGAAGAACCAGTCAAGAGCCTTGGAAGATGGTATGATGATACGCTGAAAGACACACAAAGAGCAAAAGAAACCAAGCAGATGGCGGAGGAAGGCTTGGAGACCATTGACCAGTGTGGGCTCCCTGGCAAATACAAGGTCTGGTGTCTGCAGTTCATGCTGATACCAAAGCTGCTATGGCCTCTGATGATATACGACATCTGCACCAGCATAGTGGAGGCAATGGAAGCCAAAATCAACAAGTTCACAAGGAAATGGCTTGGTGTCCCACCCTGTCTGACTGACATAGCGCTGTACTGTCGCCAAGCAAAGCTGAAACTACCCCTGAAATCCATCCTGGAGGAATACAAAGCAGGGAAGATCAGACTTCAAAGCATGCTGGAGGACTCAGGAGACAAGGTGGTAGAAGCAATTAAGCCCCAGCTGAAGACAGGCAGAAAATGGAAAGTTCAAGAGGCGATGGATTCTGCAAAAGAAAGTCTCAAGATCAGAGAAATAACAGGACACACACAGACCAACAGACAGGGACTGGGGGTGACCAAAACTGAATGGTGGTCAAAGGCCAAAGGAAAAGCCAACAGAGACATGATGATTCAGGAGATGAG
>CM065726.1:525134-530134 GCA_033310375.1 Conus canariensis
AAAAAAAATAACAGCAAAATAACGGTTTTAACGGTTATTTAACTGAAGTACACTTTTAAAACTGGGATTTTAGTCTCATCGGGCTAAAGCCTGTGTACATACAAAATTTCATCATAATCGGACAATAATTATGTCAAGAAGGACGGTTTTTAACGGTCAAATTTTGAAACACTATATAGAAGTGCCATTTGTGTGTGATAACCTTTCTATATACCAAATTTCATTAAAATCCAACAATATATAAGAAATAACGGCAAAATAACGGTTTTTAACGGTTGTTTGATCGACTTTCAGTATTACATCACTTGCATATGGACAGAGGCTCCGATTTGTCACAAGATCATCCAAACGCTTATAAATCGGCCAAGTACTTTCTGAGAAATTCCATAAAGAACGAAAACCCGTTTTGGGCCGTTTATAGTCGTTAGTAACGGCTATTCTCGTAAAATAAAACATCGGGCATCATCCGTGTCCCATAATGAACATACCTACTAATTTTCAGGAAGATCGGCCCAGAAATTTTGTCTGGAGCGAGTGGAACACATTTTGACCACGGACACACAGACAGACAGCATTTCTTCGTTCCCATTGTAAACTACTCCCTGTTCTATAAGAACTGGGAGTGCAAAAAGAAAGAAAGGAAAACAGACAGACAGACAGACATAAAGAAAGAAAGAAAATGAAAGAAAGAAAAAAAATGAAAGAAAGAAAGGAAAGAAAACGAACGAACGAAAGAAAGAAAGACAAAGTGACAGAAAAGAACAAAGAAAGAAAGAACGAAAGACAGAAAGAGAGAAAAGAAAGAAAGAAAGAAAGAAAGAAAAGAAAGAAAGAAAGAACGAACGAAAAAGAAAGAAAGAAAGAAAGAAAAGAAAGAAAGAAAGAAAAGAAAAAAAGAAAAAAAAGAAAAGAAGAAAGAAAGAAAGAAAACAAAGAAATATAGCAAGAAAGTAGGAAAGAGAAAAAAGACAGACAGAAAAAAAGAAAGAAAAGAAAGAAAGAATAAAGAAACAAGATGCAAAGCATATAAACGTACTCCCAGTTTATCCTATATACGCGTGAGATATTCCATAAAGAGGAAAATCCGTCTTCGACTGGTGTAACCGTTAGTAGTGGCTATTCTGGTAAACATCTGCCATCGTCTGTGTCCTATAATGAACATACTTACAAATTTTCAGAAAGATCGGCCAAGAACTTTCTAAGATTTTCCATAAAGAAGAAAACCATTATGGGCCGTTAGTAATGGCTATAACGGTACACTTAAACATCGGGCATCATCCGCGACCCATAATGAACATACCTACAAATTTTCAGAAATATCGGCCAAGTACATTCTGAGATATTCTATAAAGAAGAAAAACCGTTACAGGCCGTTACAGCCGTTAGTAACGGCTATACCGGTAAACCAAAACATCGGGCATCATCCGTAACCCATAATGAACATACATGCTAATTTTCACAAAGATCGGCAAAGTACATTCTGAGATGTTCTATAAAGAAGAAAAAGCGTTACAGGCCGTTACAGCCGTTAGTAACAATATAACGGTAAACTAAAACATCGGGCATCATCCGTAACCCATAGTGAACATACTTGCTAATGTTCACAAAGATCAGCCAAGTACTTTCTGAGATATTCCATAAAGAAAAAAATGTTACAGGCCGTTACAGCCGTTAGTAATGGCTATAACGATAAACTAAAACATCGGGTATCATCCGTGACCCATAATGAACATACCTGCTAATTTTCACAAAGATCGGCCAAGTACTTTCTGAGATATTTCATGAAGAAAAACAACCGTTACAGGCCGTTACAGCCGTTAGTAATGGCTATAACGGTAAACTAAAACATCGGGCATTTTTCGTGACCCATAATGAACATACCTGCTAATCTTAACAAAGATCAGCCAAGTACTTTCTGAGATATTCCATGAAGAAGAAAAAGCGTTACAGGCCGTTACAGCCGTTAGTAACGGAATATATGGTAAACTAAAACATCGGGCATCATTCGTGATCCATAATGAACATACCTACAAATTTTCAGAAAGATCGGCCAAGTGCTTTCTGAGATATTCTATAAAGAAGAAAAACCGTTAGAGGCCGTTACAGCCGTCACTAACGGCTATAATGGTAAACTAAAACATCAGCCATTATTCGTGACGCATAATGAACATACAAGTTTTCATAAAGATCGGCAAAGTACTTTCTGAGATAATCTATAAAGAAGAAAAACCGTTACAGGCCGTTACAGCCGTTAGTAACGGCTGTAACGTTAAACAAAAACATCTGGCATCATCCGTAACCCATAGTGAACATACCTTCAAATTTTCAGAAAGATCGGCCAAGTACTTTTTGAGTTATTCTATAAAGAAGAAAAACCGTTATAGGCTGTTACAGCCGTTAGTAACGGCTATATGGGGGTAAACTAAGACAACGGGCATCATCCGTGACCCATAATGAACATACCTGCTAATTTTCACAAAGATCGGCCAAGTACTTTCTGAGATATTCCATAAAGAAGAAAAGGCGTTACAGTCCGTTACAGCCATTAGTAACGGCTGTAACGGTAAACTAAAACATCGGGCATCATCCTTGGCCCATAGTGAACATACTACAAATTTTCAGAAAGATCGGCCAAGTACGTTTTGAGATATTCTATAAAGAAGAAAAACCGTTACAGGCTGTTACAGCCGTTAGTAACGGCTGTAACGGTGTAAACTAAAACATCGGGCATCATCCGTGACCCATAATGAACATACCTGCTAATTTTCACAAAGATCAGCCAAGTACTTTCTGAGATATTCCATAAAGAAGAAAAACCGTTACAGGCCGTTACAGCCGTTAGTAACGGCTGTAACGGTAAACTAAAACATCGGGCATCATCCTTGACCCATAGTGAACATGTCTACAAATTTTCAGAAAGATCGGCCCAGTAGTTTTGTCTGGAGCGAGTGGAACACATTTTGACCACGGACACACACACACAGACTCACAGACAGCATTTCTTCGTTCCCATTCTAAAGTACTCCCTGTTCTTTAAGAACTGGGAGTACAAAAAGAAAAAAGGAAGAACGTGAACGAAAAAGAAAAAAAATTCTTCAAACAAAGAAAAATATCAAAGAAAGAAAAAAATGCAATAAAGGTTAATAGAAAGCAAAAAATAAGAAAAAGAAAGACAGACAAAAAGAAAGAAAGAAGGAGAGAAAGAAACAAGAAAAGAAAAGGAAAGAAAAGATAGAAAGAAAGGAAAAAAGAAAGACAAAAAGACTGAAAAGAACAAAGAAATAAAGAACAAACGAAAGAAAAAACAAAGGAGAGAAGAAAGGAAAAAAATGAAAAGAAAGAAAGAAAAGAAAAGAAAAGAAAAGGAAGAATAAAAGAAAGAATTTTAAAAAAAGAAAAGAAGAACGAGAAGGAAAAAGAAAAAAAAAAGCAATTTTAAAACAAAGAAAAATATCAAAGAAAGAAAAAATAAACAAGTAAAATAAAGGGCAATAGAAAGTAAGAAATAAGAAAAAGAAAGACACACGAAAAGAAAGGAAGAATGAGAGAAAGAAACAAGAAAAGAAAAGAAAAGATAGAAATAAAGAAATAAGTAAGAAAGACAGAAAAGAACAAAGAAAGAAAGGAAAAAAAAGAAAGAAAAAAAATGAAAAGAAAGAAAGACAAGAAAAGTAAGAAAGACAAAAAAGAAAGAAAGAAGGTGTGAAAGAAAGAAATAAAGAAAGACAAAAAGAAAGAAAAGAACAAAGAAAGACAAAAAGACAGAAAGAACAAGATGCAAAGCATATAAACGTACTCCAATTTATCCTATATACGCGTGAGATATTCCATAAAGAGGAAAATCCGTCTTCGACTGGTGTAACCGTTAGTGGTGGCTATTCTGGTAAACATCTGCCATCGTCTGTGACCTATAATGAACATACTTACAAATTTTCAGAAAGATCGGCCAAGAACTTTCTAAGATTTTCCATAAAGAAGAAAACCATTATGGGCCGTTAGTAATGGCTATAACGGTACACTTAAACATCGGGCATCATCCGTGACCCATAATGAACATACCTATAAATTTTCAGAAATATCGGCCAAGTACTTTTTGAGATATTCCATAAAGAAGAAAAACCGTTACAGGCTGTTACAGCCATTAGTAACGGCTGTAACGGGGTAAACTAAAACATCGGGCATCATCCGTAACCCATAATGAACATACATGCTAATTTTCACAAAGATCGGCAAAGTACATTCTGAGATATTCTATAAAGAAGAAAAAGCGTTACAGGCCGTTACAGCCCTTAGTAATGGCTATAACGGTAAACTAAAACATCGGGCATCATCCGTGACCCATAATGAACATACCTGCTAATTTTCACAAAGATCGGCCAAGTACTTTCTGAGATATTCCATGAAGAAAAACAACCGTTACACCCGTTAGTAACGGCTATAACGGTAAACTAAAACATCGGGCATTATTCGTGACCCATAATGAACATACCTGCTAATCTTAACAAAGATCAGCCAAGTACTTTCTGAGATATTCCATGAAGAAGAAAAAGCGTTACAGGCCGTTACAGCCGTTAGTAACGGAATATATGGTAAACTAAAACATCGGGCATTATTTGTGACCCATAATGAACATACCTACAAATTTTCAGTAAGATCGGCCAAGTACTTTCTGAGATATTCCATAAAGAAGAAAACCCGTTACAGGCCGTTACAGCCGTTAGTAACGGCTATAATGGGGTAAACTAAAACATCGGGCATCATCCGAGACCCATAATGAACATACCTGCTAATTTTCACAAAGATCGGCCAAGTACTTTCTGAGATATTATGGAGAAGAAAACCCGTTACGGGCCGTTACTGCCGTTAGTAACGGCTGTATGGGGGTAAACTAAAACATCGGACATCATCCGTGACCCATAATGAACATACCTGCTAATTTTCAGAAAGATCGGCCAAGTGCTTTCTGAGATATTCTATAAAGAAGAAGAACCGTTACAGGC
>CM065726.1:550134-555134 GCA_033310375.1 Conus canariensis
CACGCATAGCATCTTGCACACACGTCAAATCCCATCACCAACTTTCGTAAGAGAAGGCCAGTTTGGCCGTTGGTATGGATGACACGTGACACATAGCATGCGCTCTGCGTGAAAAATCGAAAGAATGAAAGAGTTGTTCAATTGAGTGAACGATATTGACAGGATGACACGGGAAACGACTGGATGAAACGCCAGCTGGCAGCTCTTCAGTCGGCTCTACCCAGGTAGGCAGTCCGTTGTGTAAGCGAGAATGCGGATTGTAAAGCGCTTAGAGCTTGGTCTCTGGCTAAGGATATGCGCTTTAAAAGTTATATTCTTCTTCTTCTTCTTCTTCTTCTTCTTCTTTCTTCTTCTTCTTCTTCTTCTTCTTCTTCTTCTTCTTTTTTTCTTCTTCCCTTAAAAGCTGGTGCACTCAAAAATGAGTAGGTCACCAGCGCGCATGTTAAAAAAAGAGAATGCGACTCAGCCTGTTGGCCCCTGGAGCAAACTTTGGCAACAAGGGGTCGCACATGATATTTAAAAGGTTAAAAGCAATGGCATAGGTAACTATAAAATATATGGGGAAGATAAAATAGAAAAGTCAATCAATATGCAGATCTCAAGATTGTCTTATCAATTTGATTTTTAAAAGAGACTGCATTTGTGGCAATCTTGATGGCACCCGGCAGTGAGTTCCACAGCCTTACAGAACTAGGATAAAACGGATGTAAATGGCTGTCAATATTTGATGCAGGTATGGCATAAGATTGACCGCCACTCCTGGTGCTACTTTTATTAAATACTAGTTGTTCAGTTGGGATATCAATTCTCTTTAAAAAGAAATTATCAGATAAGTTTTGCCATACAACAACGAAAAAGATGCACTCGAAGGTGCGGGGTGGGGGTGCGGGGTGGGGGGTGGGGGTGGGGGTGGGGGGTGGGGGGGTGGGGGGGGGGAGGGAGAGCGTAGAGAAGTACTGTCCTCAACTGCCGAACCAACCACCTGGTAGCAATCCTGCACCACCCTTGGAAGCCTGCGCTGTGTTCACGTAGAGCGCAAGCACGCACAGGACATTCCATTAATAAGACGTCAAGGGACATAATTTGCTCCCTGGCAGATGCCGTTGTGTAATGGCCACTGGATGTGACACGACAGAACCTCCACGGGAGCGTTCCAATGGGTGTACAAGCCCACATTTCATGAAAAACGAAAAACGCCACCGTCAAGCAACTGCCGTGTGCGTCCCGCAGCCACACTCGTTGCTGTTTCGCTGACAGGTGAAGACAGCACAACTTCAGACACGGAGTAGCCGTGAAAAATTACAGCAAATAAGTTTTGCCATAAAAAGGGATGTGATTTTGCTCAAAATGCCATTGAGCCTAAAGCACGTGATAGTTGTCACATTTAGGGGGGGGGGGGGGGGGGGGGGGGGGGGGGGGGGGCGCATAAAACGTGAAACTCAAACTAAGGTGGCCGATTTGTTATTCAATGATTGAACTCTATACCTTAAATAAAAACTCTTATTGTTAAAAAAGAAAATCGATTTTTGGCTTCTTTAGACATGTCTGCCGTTGAAAACAAACGTTGCCACTTTCCAAGGCTATTATTTCAGCTTATTAAGTGTTATCATTTCATTATTCCCTTATTTAGTCACGTGAATTGTAATGACATTGCCACAATTCATTGTAGTGAAATTGCGATTCCATGCACAAAATTGTGTTCGATGTACTCAGATTTCTTTTTTTTTTTTTTTCTTTCTCTTTTTTTTTCTCTTTATCTTTTTCCTTTTTTTTTTCTTTCTTTCTTTCTTTTTTTTTTTGTTGAGTCGTTAATGTCATCGTTGTTGATGCTTTTCCGTGCTTAGTTGTTTTTATTATTATTATTATCATTTTTTTTTTCAGATTTGCTGCTTTGATTATCTTTCCTTCGCTGCTTTCTTATCATCGATGTCATTACTGGAATTTTTGTTTTCTTTCTTTCTTTCTTTCCTTCTTTCCTACCTTCCTTCTTACTTTCTTTTTTTGTGTTTTCTTGGTGGCTTTCTCGTTTAATCTCTTTCTTCAGTTTACTTCATTCATTCACTTATTCTTTCTTTCCTTCCTTCTTCAATTTTCTTTCCTAACATTGTTTGTTGCTTTGTTTGTTTGATTTTCTTTTTGTGTGTGTGCTGCGTTTTCGTGTTTGCTTTCTCGTTTAATTTCTTTCTTCAGTTTCGTTCATTTGCTCATTCTTTCTTTCTTTCTTTCTTTCTTTCTTTCTTTCTTTCTTTCTCATACTGTTTGTTTATTTCTTCTTTTTTTTTCGTTTTGCGTTTTCTTGGTTGCTTTCTCATTTAATTTCTTTCTTCAGTATCTTTATGTTTTTTTCTCTCTGTCAATCTATCCATCTATTTATCTATCTATATATCTGTCTATCTATCTATCTATCTATCTATCTATCTATCTATCTATCTATCTATCTGTCTGTCGGTCTATCTACATGTCTGTCTGTCGATCTATGTATTTATCTAAATGTCTATCTCTCCATCTCTCTATATATCTATCTACCTTTCTTTCCATCTATCTGCCTATCTATCTGTCTGTCTGTCTATCTATCTATCTATCTATCTTTCTCTCTTTTCTTTTCTGTCCTGCTTCCTTCCTTCCCTCCTTTCATTTTCTAGCTCGTCCTCTACCCAGTTCTATCATCCTTTCATTTCTATCTTTCAAGTCTTCCCTTTCTCTTATCTTGTTCGCTTTATTTCTGTTTTACCCCCCCCCCCTCCCCCCGCCCCTTCCCCTCTCCGATCCCTTCATCCCACACATACTGCTTCTCTCCATATTAACTGAAGTAAATCCATCATTCTTTTGTTCGGCCTCAAACCAATAATCAGTTGTGTCAGAATTTATTTGCTGAGAAAATTGCTCCCCCACTCATAAAACGTGGTTGACGTTTGGCTATTTAGTGTGTGTGTGTGTGTGTGTGTGTGTGTGTGTGTGTGTGTGTGTGTGTGTGTGTGTGTGTGTGTGTGTGTCTTTTGGCCTTTTCCGAATGCATTTTTCTCTGAGTTTATTTTTTCCCTATCGAAATGGTATCTTTCATTCCTTCGTTCATTTCATCATTCGTTTGCTACATTCGGTGTGCGTGCGTGCGTGTGTGTGAGTGAGTGAGTGATTGTGTGTGTGTGTGTGTGTGTGTGTGTGTGTGTGTGTGTGTGTGTGCGTGTGTGTGTGTGTGTGTGTGTGTGTGTGTGTGTGTGTGTGTGTGTGTGTGCGTGCGTGCGTGCCTGTCTGTCTGTCTGTCTGTCTGTCTGAATGTATGTGAGGGCTATGTTTAAAACTGAAAACTGACACTCGTGTCTGACTCTATGTATGTATGTATGTATATATGTATGTATGTATGTATGTATGTATGTATGTATGTATGTATATATGTATGTATGTATGTCACTATCAATGACTGTACTGTCTCTGTCTCTGTCTCCACCTCTGTCCGCAGCCTAGGGGTCATTCTTGACCAATCCCTCTCCTTTGAGAAACAGGTTTCAAATATTTGCAAGATTGCCTATTTAGAACTAAGAAGAATCAGCTCCGTACGTCACCTTCTCTCTACAGATGCTACAAAAACTCACATTTGTGCATTTGTCTTATCTAGAATAGATTACTGCAACTCACTTTTGGCCGGCCTTCCAAAATACCTGATAGAAAGATTACAGCGAATCCAAAATCATGCAGCCCGAGTCGTCTGTAGAGCAGGAAAATATGATCACATTTCGCCTCTACTTCACTCTCTTCACTGGCTATCTGTCTCAAACCGTATCTTGTACAAAATCTCAACTCTCACTTTCTCTGCTCTCTATGAAAATGGACCTTCTTATCTCTCAGATCTCCTTAAAATCTACACCCCCTCTCGACAACTATGCTCCTGTGCTGACGACCGCCTTCTACGAATGACTCGCTTCAGGACTACTACTGGTGAAAGATCGTTCTCTTTTCAAGCTCCAGCGACGTGGAACAGACTGCCAGACTCTCTCAGACATTCAGATTCTATCTCTTCTTTCAAGTCTAAACTTAAAACCCATCTATTTTCTCATAATTAGTCAATGCTGTGGGGATGGGGGGGGGGGGGGGGGGAGGGGGGTACAACCTAACTCATAGCCGTCTGGGCCTTTTCAAATGTAGTGTATGTGTATGTTCTCTATTACATGTATTTGTTGTATGACTGAACGTTATAGTTTGTAGTGATACTTGGAAAATAAGTGAATGTCACACTCGTAGGATTAGGATTTGTTAGTTATTGTAGTAATAGTATTTGTAGCTGGGTGTAAGGTGTACTATTGTATATGAGAAGGGTGAATGTAGCATGACTTTGTAAAGCGCTTAGAGAAATTCGTTTGATTAAGCGCTACATAAGAAACCATTATTATTATGTATGTATGTATGTATGTATCTCTCTCTATCTATCTATCTCTCTATCTATCTATCTATCTATCTACCTACCTACCTGCCTACTTACCTTTCTATCTAACTATATACCGATCTGCCTACTTATCTATCTATCTATGTATCTAGGTATCTATCTATCTATCTATCAATCTGTCCATCTATCTATCTATCTACCTACCTATCTTTCTTTCCTTCTTTCTTTTCTTTCTTTTTTCCTTCCTTCCTTCCTTCCTTTCATGTTTTCGTTGGCTCTCGTCCCAGTTCTATCATCCTTTCATTTCTATATTTTAAATCGTCCCCTTTCCTTTTTCTTTTCGTTTTGTTTCTGTCTTTCGTTTTGTTTCTGTCATTCCCGCAACTTACAGAGCAGCTTGGTGTTGCAATGACTGCAAGAAATATTCAATTATAAACAAAGCTTGCTCTTATGTCTTAGATTGAAGAAATAGGGGAGATAAGCATTCATATCTGCAGTGGTAGACAATTCTGCCTAACTAACAGAATGTGCTTGAGTGGGTGAATGGGGAAAAATAAAATAAATGCTTATCCTTGGAATTTATTAGTTTATTGTAATTTAGTCCCTTGCAGATTCATTCCAA
>CM065726.1:560134-562634 GCA_033310375.1 Conus canariensis
CACACACACACACACACACACACACACACACACACACACACACACACACACACACAACCACACACACAACCACATTCCGATTTTACCTTACCTGAATCCCTCTACGAAGCCGCAGCCGTGGAACATGTCTTGGATGAGGATGTGAGTGTGCGGTATGTTGTAGCGACCTATCAGCTGAGCCAGCGAGGATCCCTGAGCCACCAGGTCCGGATTGGCCGACAGGAAGTTGTCATCGTTCGTGAGAGGCTGCTGCGCAACACACACCCACACACACCACACACACACACACCACACACACACACACACACACACACACACACACACACACACACACACACTGGTTATACACCACAGATGAAGACACCAAGGGTTATTGGATAAGGTTTGGAGTATGAGGTAAGGTCAGGTAAAGTAATGTTGCTTAGAGCCCAGCCGACCGCAAAGGGCCATATCAGGGCTGTCACCGCGTTGAAGTCAACTTTTGGAGTATGAATAGACTCGAAGTTGACAAAGTTCGGAGTAGAAGTAGACAAGCACGATAACTGGTCAAAGACTGGGAGACACACAGGTTACACACCAGATTTAAACACTCACGAAATTGTAGAATAAGGTTTGGAGTATAAATAGACTCGAAACTGTCAGATAAGGTTTGGAGTAAAAATAGACAAGCACGATAACTGGTCAAAGACTGGGAGACACACAGGTTACACACCAGATCTGAACACTCCTAAGATTGTACAATAAGATTAGGAGCATAAATAGACTAGAGTCCGTCAAATAAGGTTTGTAGTATAAGAAGACAAGTACAATAACTCATCAAAGGCTGGGAGATACACAGGTTACACACCAGATATAGGGACACCCGAGGTTGCAGAGTAAGGTTTGGGGTATAAATAAACTCGAGATTATACAAATACAGTTTGGAGTATAAACAGACAAGCAACGATAAACTCGTCAAGGGTTGGCATACGCAGGTCACACATCACGTATTGATACACCCGAGGCTGTGAATAATATTTTGAGTATAAACAGATAAGCATTATGGCTCGTCAAGGATTGGAACGCTCAGGTTACACACCAGATATGAATATAACTGAGTTGTAAAATAATGTTTGGAATATACATAGATAAGCGCAATAGCTATTCAAAGGCTGTTGACAGATATGCAGGTTACACACAAGATCTGAATACTCTTGAGTTTGTTGAATAAGGTTTGGAGTATAAATAGAGAAGCACGATAGCTCGTCAAAGGCTGGCAGATACACAGGTTACACACCATATATGAATGCTCCCGAGGCTGTGAATAAGGTTTGGGGTAAAAATAGACAAGCACGATAATTCATCAACGATTGGAAGACACACAGATCACACATCAGATATAAATACTCCCGAGATTACAGAATAAGGTTTGGAGTATAAATAGACTCGAAGTTGTCAAATAAGGTTTGGAGCATAAGTAGACAAGTGCGATAACTCATCACAGCCTGGGAGACACACAAATTACACACCAGATATAACAACTCCCGAGATCGTAGAATAAGGTTTGGAATAGAAATAGACTCGAAGAATGTCAAATAAGGTTGGGTAAAAATAGACAAGCACGATAACTCATCAAAGACTGGGAGGCACACAGGTTACACACCAGATTCTAACACTCCCGAGATTGTTGAATAAGGTTTGGAGTATATATAGACACGAGGTTGTCAAATAAGGTTTGGAGTAAAAAACTGACATGCACGATACTGGTCAAAGACTAGGAGACGCGCGAGTTACACACCAGATATAAACACTCCCGAGGTTGTGAGATAAATAGACTCGAGTTTGTCAAATAAGGTTCGGAGTATAAGAAGACAAGCACGATAACTTATTAAAGACTGGGAGATACACAGGATACACACCAAACATAAAGACACCCGGGGTTGTAGAATAAGATTTGGAGAATAAATAGACTCGAGTTTGTCAAATAAGGTTTGGAGTATAAGAAGACAAGCACGATTACTCATCAGAGACTGAGAGACACACAGATTACACACCAGACATGAAGACACAAGGGGTTGCAGAATAAGGTTCGGAGTATATATAGACTCTAATAGAGTCTATTTGGTGGTAGGATGCGGTGTGATCTTCTTGCTGGCCTGGATGTTCCACGCCCACTTCTCGTAGCCCGATGTGGTGAGAACTAGTTTAAGGTGTTCCATTTCCTGGTCTTTGGCATCCTGAGTAGAGCAGATGGTGTTGGCCTGATGGTTGAGGGTGCGTATCACTCCAAGTTTGTGTTCTAGCGGCTGGTGGCTTTCAAACTGCAGGTAGTGGTCGGTGTGGGTGGGTTTGCGGTACACACTGAAGGCGAGGATCAAACTGCAGGTAGTGGTCGGTGTGGGTGGGTTTGCGGTACACACTGAAGGCGAGGATCAAACTGCAGGTAGTGGTCGGTGTGGGTGGGTTTGCGGTACACACTGAAGGCGAGGATCAAACTGCAGGTAGTGGTCGGTGTGGGTGG
>CM065726.1:580134-597634 GCA_033310375.1 Conus canariensis
CCACTTTCGTTCGGCAGAGCAGTGAGTTGTTTTTTTTTTTCTCTTTCTTTTGTTTTTGACTGGTCAAGTTTTCTTTTCCAAATTCTGTGTGCGTCTTGCATGCGTGTGTGCACGGTGAATCGGTACCGCAAGTAACATTATACAGATTACGTCACTGTGACAATTTTGACTTTGTAGCCAACCAAGAAGAAAAAAAAAAAGAAAAAGAAAAGAAAAACTTCCTGCATTCAGAATTCAGTTTTTGTTTTAGTTCATTACTCTTGTTAACTGGTCAAATGAACTACTATTAATTGAGTCATTAATTTGTTTTGTTTTCTTGTCCGAATTCTGTGTGCATCTTGCATGTGTGAGTGCACGGTGAATCGGTACCACAAGTAACATTATACAGATTATGTCACTGCAACAGTTTTGCCTTGGTACCAAAAAAAAAAAAAAAAAAAGAAAAAAAGAAAAAAAGAAACAGGAAAGAAAAACCTCCTGCATTCAGAATTCAATATTTTTTTTTAATTCATTACTCTTGTTGTTAATTGGCCAAATGAATGACTATTAATTGACTCATTAATTTCTTTATCCCTAGTCTCTGTGTCGCATTGAATCATGGTCGTGGGCTTTTTGCTAGTCTTTATTTTTTAAAAAGACAAAAAATCCACCATCCATTTTGCAGCCCAATTTGAGAAAGAACTGATGGTTCCTTCTTCGTGTTCATTGTCCTCAATGTTAAATTTAGAAAGAGAAGGGGGTTAGCTACCGCCAAGGGCACAGACAAAGAAAAGACAGGACAGAATAACACAATGTATGGTAACTAACCCCCTCTCTTTCTCTAAGTCTTGAATGTTGTTTGTCTATGTCCGGTCGAAACGCGTCGTGTTTTGTCTGGTCATCTGATTATCGTTTTCGTTCGATGGAACAGTAAATCTTCTTTTAGGTTTCTCTATCTAAAAACAGAAAACAAAACGAACAAAAAAAGCAAATAAGGAAGAAAAGAGAAAGACCTTGGAGATGACCTCTGGAGGAAGTAAAGAGGTGAGACGAACACAAGAACGTCATTTCCGGTATCTCTAGTCATCGTAACTCTTGGTTTCAGACTGTGGCGTTGTGGGTAAAATCTTTGTGAGGACCTGTGTTCTGTGAAGGTGACTGTCTGATTTCTCGTCTGTTAGTCTTGTCTCCGTCTGAGAGAGAGAGAGAGAGAGAGAGAGAGAGAGAGAGAGAGAGAGAGAGAGAGAGAGAGAGAGAGAGAAGAGAGAGAGAAAGAGATTGATTGATTGATTGATCTTTAATACATAAGGATGAAGATTTTAGGCCAAAGCCTAGTCTTACAATCTGTCCTTGTCATGCATACATTATTTCAGCACATATCATTCATACTGACAATTCAACATAACAACATGGTAATCTAATTCTACAATGATAAGCAAACAATTCATAAAAGCACTAATGAGATGGGGGATGGTAAAACAGAAGGAAACTTACAAACAAACAAACAAGACTACAGAGAGAGAGGTCAGAGGAGGGTGGGGAAGAGAGAATGGTAGATAAGGGGAGGAGAAAAGGGATGGTAGACAGAGTGGGAGTGGGGATGAGCGATTTTAACGGAGTAGGTTTTATGTTTAGACGATTTATTCAAAGTATGGTTCACAGAAGACTTTGCGAATGGGCGCTAATCATTGTAATTGAATAATTTAATTACTGAGACATAAAATGTTTCTGCAAATGTTCCTTGAAAAGTTTTAAAGTATTCATGTTTTGTAGATTCGGTGGAAGTGAGTTCCAGACATATGGTCCAGAGTAAGCTAGGCTTGTTTTGTATAGATCAATGCGTGGGGTAGGGGAAGGAGAGAGAGAGAGAGAGAGAGAGAGAGGAGAGAGGAGGAGGAGAGAGTGAACTTGGTTGTGAGGTGTGATGTGATGTGTGAGTAGGTGTGAGTGTACTTTGTGTGGTGTGTGTGTGTGTGTGTGTGTGTGTGTGTGTGTGTGTGTTAGTGTGTCGTGCGTGTATGCGTGCGTTGTGCGTGGCGGGGTATGCGTGCGTGCGGGATGTGTGTGTGTGTGTGTGGGGTCCGGGTGTGTGTGTGGTGTTGGGGTGTGGTAGAGAGAGAGAGAGAGAGAGACAGACAGACAGACAGACAGACAGGCAAACCCCACACACACACACACACACACACACACACACACACACACACACACACACACGCACAGACAGACATAGACAGACAGACATAGAGAGAGCGGCAGACAGATAGTCAGACGGATTGAGAGACAGGCAGACAGACTGAGAGAGAGAGAGAGAGACAGAGACAGAGACAGAGACAGAGACAGAGAGACAGAGACAGACAGATGCAGGCAGACACAAAGGCAGATAGACAGACAGACAGACAGATACACAGGCAGACAGACACAAGCGCAAAGAGAGAGAGAGAGAGAGAGAGAGAGAGAGAGAGAGAGAGAGGGAGAGAGAGAGAAAGAGAGAGAGAGAGAGCTCTCTATCTCTCTCTCTCTCTCCCTCCCTCTCTCTCTCTTTCTCCCTCCCTCTCTCTCTCCCTCTCTCCTTCCCTCTCTCTCTCCCTCCATCCCTCTCTCCCCCTCTCTCTCCCTCCCTCTCTCTCTTTTGGCCCCCTCCCGTCCCCCCACGTACCCCATCCCTTTCCTCCCACTCCTCCTACCGTTTCCAATCTTCCCTTTCTCCTTGTCAAAGTGGAACAAGCAGAATTCATTTCCATAGCAACAACGCCTCACAGAGGCAAGAGTTGTTGCTGCGGTCTTCTTTCTATCGGCTGCTCCAATCTTCATATGGAAATGGGCACTACTGGCAGAAAACAACAACAAAACAATAAGAGAGGGTCAGGAGAAGAAAGAAGGAAGGAAAGAATGAATAAATGAATAATCATGGTTTATTCATTTTGTCTCTCCTTCCCCCACCCTAATCCTAAGGAGGGGAAGGGAGGGGGGGGGGGGGGGTTGGTACAGCAGGAACTTTTCTCTGGGAGTTGACATTTGATCCTGACTCCTTCTCCCGAACAAAAAGCCCCTTCGAACGAGACCATATTATCACAGCGAGGTTCCGTTTGTGAACGCACCGCAGAATATCTACGTACACGCGTTCAAGAAAAAATCCCATCACCAACTTTCTTCGGAAGAGTAGGCCAGTTTGGCCGTTGGTATGGATGACACGTGACACATAGCATGCACCCTGCGTGAGAAATGGAAAGAATGAAAGAAGTAAGGAAATTCTGTGATTGATATGACTGGATAAATGACTGAATTAATGAAACGCCATGCAGGCAGCTCTTCAGTCGGCTCTACCCAGGTAGGCAGCCTGTTGTGTAAACGAGAGTGTGGATTGTAGCGCGCTTAGACCTTGGTCTGTAGCTGAAGATAGGCGATATATGAATACTCTTAAGAAGAAGAAGAATGCTAAGAAGAATGCGAAGAAGAATGCAAAGAAGAAGAATGCGAAAAAGAAGAATGCGAAGAAGTAGAAGATGAAGAAGAATGCGAAGAAGAAAGCGAAGAAGAAGAAGAATGCGAAGAAGAAGAATGCGGAAAAGAAGAAGAAGAAGAAGAATGCTAAGAAGAAGAAGAAGAATGCTAAGAAGAAGAAGAAGAATGCTAAGAAGAAGAAGAAGAAGCAGAAGCAGAAGAAGAAGAAGAAGAAGAAGAAGAAGAAGAAGAAGAAGAAGAATGCTAAGAGGAAGGATGCTAAGAAGAAGAAGAAGAATGCTAAGAAGAAGAATGCTAAGAAGAAGAATGCTAAGAAGAAGAAGAAGAAGAAGAAGAAGAAGAAGAAGAAGAAGAAGAAGAAGAAGAAGAAGAAGAAGAAGAATAACAACAACAACAACAACAACAACAACAAGAGCAAGAGCAAGAATAAGAACAAGAACAAGGAGGATGAAGTGGAGGAGGAGGGTGAGGAGGAGAAGAAGATGCGAAGAAGAATGCGAAGAAAGCGAAGAAGAATGCGAAGAAGAATACGAAGAATGCGAAGAAGAATGCGAAGAAGAAGACAAAGAAGAAGAAGAGGAATGTTAGGTTCCATGCCAGCCGTTATCACCGATACGTAACCATAGGCATCTCGCCGGTGAACCTTTTAGTAAGATCTAAAATTACATCAGTCTTTCTTCTTCTTCTTTTTTTTTTTTTCGTTATGATCAGTATAGAGTAGCCTAACACTCTTAGAGCTATTTAGATCTGGTGTGTGTGTACTGTGGAGTCTTGGGTTTTAGATAGGCTAATCTATAATTTGAGCCTAACATTGAATCAGTAATCTAGATCTAGATTTATTGATTGTAGCTTTGTTAAATTAGTAATCATTGGCTGTGTTTGTGTATGCTCCGCCGTCTGTTTATTTTCTGCTGAGGGGGTCTTAAGAATTAGCTCTCTAATGTTTGAGGTTAGGGTTGAAAGAAACAACAACAACGGTAAGCTGGAGTTTTGGCAGTGAAGGGCTAGAAAGTTTTCTGCTTTGCTATGGATTCAGTTGTGATTCGGTCACAAAGCTTGGTATTAGCCGCGTGTGGTAAATTGCCTGTGCTGACTTACTGTCCATGTTTCCGTGTGATTGCAGAATAATCAGGAGAAGGTGCCTGAAATCTCTGTGAAGTGATGTGATAGTTTGTGTGAAAATTTTGTACGTAATGTGACGTCGGATAACACCTTGATTCAGCAGGTTTAGCCAGTCAACTGTGTCTATCCTTCAATGTCCAGCAAACCAGATAGGGTTTCAGTGTAGTGATTGAATATCATTTACGTCTGGATTTTCTGATGTTCTATCTTGATGAACGGTTTCCTGTTTTTGTTGTTGTTGTTGTTCTTCTTCTTCTTCTTCTTCTTCTTTGGATGTGAGTCTGCAGACAGAAAGCGAACGACTTTGCGATACATTGAAGTCTACCCGCACAGCCGTAACTACCATCTCACAGCTACGTTGTCCCTGTCCCAAATCCCATTCTTCGTCCAAATTCCAAATCCGTTTAGCGAAATCCGCTATTGACCCGTATCCTCTGCACCCCTGTCCCTTTCCCGCTGTCCTGTCATATGAATTTCATCGGACGGTAACGTCGACAGCGTGCGAAGGAGGGACTAAGGCAAGAGTCCTTCAGTTTCCGAGCCGATTTGGAGTGGCGCTTGAAGAACGCGCGGATTTCTTAATTCTGCGAAAGAAATATGTTTTCGGAGGGGTGACAGCTGCGGAGAGGGCATCAAAGAAGTGGGAAGGGCGTCGCAGGAGCAGTGGAGTTAACCATCGTTCAAGTGTCAGCAGTGCCACAGTGTGCGCTATGTCGTGTGTAAGGGCTGTTGAGCTCACGTGTGTATAAGAGCCGAGAGATGGCGACGTGTGCGCTCTAAATTTTGAGTTGATCTGTGTATACACACGGCCCGCAGCCGCTAACCTTTAGCTTGTGGAGGCCTCCACGTGGTATCTTCATAAGCTATAAACTTGGATAATTATTCGGGCGGAAATTCTATGAACAGAACTACGGCTCTTCAAGGGGGACAGTCCAGGCAAGTACTCGGAAAGAACAGGAAAAATATCAAATCTTTGTCAAGTCATTACTATAATGATCGAAGAATTGTTAACCTGCACTTGTTTCCCCCCACTACTTAATTGTTCAGCATTACACACACACACACACACACACACACACACACACACACACACACACACACACACATATATATATATATATATATATATATATATATATATATATATATATATATATATATATATATATATATTCAATTATAAACAAAGCTTGCTCTTATGTCTTAGATTGAAGAAATAGGGGAGATAAGCATTCATATCTGCAGTGGTAGATCATTCTGCCTAACTAACAGTATGTTAGTTAGGCAGAATGATCTACCACTGCAGATATGAATGCTTATCTCCCCCTATTTCTTCAATCTAAGACATAAGAGCAAGCTTTGTTTATAATTGAATATTTCTTGCAGTCATTGCAACACCAAGCAGCTTGGTGTTGCAATGACTGCAAGAAATATTCAATTATAAACAAAGCTTGCTCTTATGACTTAGAGTGAAGAAATAGGGGGAGATAAGCATTTATATCTGCAGTGGTAGATAATTCTGCCTAATTAACAGTATGTGCTTGAGTGGGTGAATGGGGAATAATACATGTTTCTCAAAATGAGCCTTCAGCAAACCTCATTTTGCCACGTCTGTTCAGATTTTCAACTTCTAAATGGTCTCCTGCAATTGCCTTTACCAAATATATAACTAGAAACATTTGGAATACATTATATAAACACGAAGCTTGTCGCTATTCAAATGTTGACATTGACTATCAAGCTATATGTGATTGGACATTGGAAAGACATGTATTTCAAACCAAGGAGAAGTGGGCTCTGTATTGTCTGTGTGACTTTCTGGGCTCTGTGTTGTCTGTGTGACTTTCTGTCGACAGCTAAACAGCACGGTGCCATAGGAGTGATAGCACCAAATTCTTCCGGCTTTGGTTCCAGACATAGTGAGAGGGGTGTGGGTGCTTTTTTTTTTTTTTTTTTTTGGGGGGGGGGATAGAGAGAGAGAGAGAGAGAGAGAGAGAGAGACAGAGAGAGAGAGAGACAGAGAGAGAGAGAGAGAGAGAGGGGGGGGGGGCATGAAAAAGAAACTGAGAGGAGAATGTAGTCTGGAGAGAACTAATTCAATCAGTTTTCGAGAAAATATGGTGACATTGCGCGCGCGTGCGCGCGCGTTAGTGTGTGTGTGTGTGTGTGTGTGTGTGTGTGTGTGTGTGTGTGTGTGTGTGTGTGTGTCTGGGGGAGGGGGGGGAGTGCGTGTTTGTGTGTGTCAAAGTCAAAGTCAAATCAAAATTTTATTTAGAGATGGAAACATTGAATAAGCAGCATATCTGCTTTTTTTTTCTTTTTTTTTTTACATCAAGCCATCTATTAAAAAAAAAATCAAATCGTGTACAATGCCTTTCATCAAAAGAAAAGTAAACATACTGTCTTACCCCCTCCCCTCTCCTCCCCTCTTCCCCACTCACTTCCATTCACGTAAAAGGTATCAATGCTCATTGCCGCCCCTATGGTTACATTCACGAAGTGTATACCTTTACCAATGTATTTCTTTTCTGCACAGGATGGACATTTTTTCAGTATGATATGTGGTTAACGATTCATGAGATAATCTTTCAATTTTTTCTTAAATGTGTTTTTATTTTTTTATATTTTTTAAGGGTTTTGTGAGTTTATTCCACAGATTTCCACCTGAATATACAAAACTGGATTTGTATAAATTGTTGCGTGGTCTAGGAATGGACAATAAATGATTATGTCTATGGCAATTGACTCTAAATGTTTCTGTAATCTTTTGGGGAGCTGTTCCATTAATAACGTTATGCATACAAAGGGCTTTATTGAAAAAGAGTCTGTTTGGGAAGGTTAATATTTTGAGTTGTTTGTAATCTTCATCAGTTAGGGAGCTCGATTTTAACAATACTAATTTCAATGCTCGTTTGTACAGACAATGATTAATTGTAAATTATGTTCACTACAGTTGTCCCAAAGGGTTGATGCATAATCAATTAATGACAAAATATGTGCACAGAAAAAAGTTTTCGAGAGTGGCCATCGAGGAAATTTTTATCCGAGACAATTGAAATATTTTTTTGGAATTCGTTTTGCTAAGAATGTTATATGTTCAGTCCAAGATAAATCTTTGTCAATAATGACACCTAGTGTTTTGTGTGAACTGACTTCCTCAACTTTGTTGTTGGATATGAGTAAAGGCTGAAAATGTGATTTCATTTTTTGTCGTTTTTGTCTTGTAGACACGTACATGCACTTTGTTTTAATAGCATTTAAAGACATATGGTTTAGTTGTGTCCATTCAGTAAGTTTATCGATATCTGCCTGAAGCTTAATTGTTAATTTATAGGCATCGGAGTCGTTTTCGTGAAGAGATGTATTATCTGCAAACATTTCGCATTTACATTTAACAAAACAAGGCAAGTCATTAACGTAAATAGTAAACAAAAGAGGTCCTAACACAGAGCCTTGTGGAACACCATATTTGACAGGCATAAATGTTAACAGTTTGTCAGCTACAGCTACTAATTGTTTTCGGTCACATAAAAAAGATGAAATAAGACTTATGAATTCTGGAGTCAGTTTGTAAAGTTCAAGTTTACGGCACAACAAAGAATGGTTGATGACATCAAACGCTTTTTCAAAGTCTATGAAGAGAATACCTGCACATTTATTCTCGCTTATGCTGCAAAGAAGACTGTCCATAAGCTGTATGAGGGCTGTGTGGCAAGAATGATGTTTTGGAAAGCCCGACTGACTTTCATGGAGAAGTTTGTATTCAGCAAATAAGAATACAGAGACTTATGCATGTGTTTTTCGATCGGTTTTGCTATGGCTGATAAAATGGATATCGGTCTGTAATTTGATGGGTTTGAAGAATCCCCGGTTTTATACAGAGGAATAACTTTAGCTTCCTTAAATTATAGAGGAAAAGTTTGTTTATGTATGCATCAATTGTGTAAGTATGTCAAAGTATATGTGATAACAGGACATGACAACTTAAGTATTTTTGTCTCAATACCATCTAAATCACGAGTATTTCATTGGGTTGAAGTAGACAAGGCTTTACTAACATCTAAAACGGTCATGGGTTTCAGACTAAATGGAACACGAATATCCTTAGAATGGATGTATTGTTCTAAATAACTGAGATCATTTTCACTTGATTTATCATTTAATATGATTATATCTGCTATGGTTGCAAAATGAGTATTTAGTTGATCTGCAGATATGTCAGCTCATTTGTTGACTTTTTGACATATGTTTATTAGTTAATATGTTAACTGCTTTCCAAATTTGCCTGGTATCTTTGGTCGAAGTTAACAGTTTTCTAAAGTAAGTACGTTTCGATTTCCGTTTTAATGACGTCACTTTATTTCTTTGTTTTCTGAATTCTTCATTTGTTCCGAAATTACTCAAATGATTTCTTTTATTAATTTCTGTGTCAATTTCTTTAGTTATCCATGGAGGTTTTGTTTCCTGTTTAATCCTTTTCTTTATAAAAAAAAAAAGGGGGCGTGTTTATCATATACAGAGGTAAACGTATCAATCCAAAATTCAGCTGCTTTATTTGGATCTCTGATTTGATAGATGAGATCAAATTGTGCTTCAGAAAGGTCAGTAAGGAAATCTTCTTCTTTAAAGTTTCTAAAGCTCCTGTAGTAAATAACTTTATGACCTACTTTCGGAATTTTTACACGGTTTTTGAACCAAGTAAGGCAAATTGGGTTGTGATCACTACAGCCATAGGGAGGGGAACAAAGTTCGATAATGGATTGTTTTGCATTTGTGTAAATATGATCTATTAGAGTAGCGGAATTTTCAGTTGTGCGTGTTGGTCTATCGATTAGTTGTTCTAGATTATGTGATATATAGTATTGATACCACTTTGATTTTGTTTTTAACAGATCAATGTTAAAATCTCCTAAACAATTGTCTCATAACTTAGAATGGTTACTTCATCCATTATTGCATTAAATATGTCCTGCGCCTATTGCAAGTGGTTGACTATTTTTCATACTTATTTCAATCCAAACAGATTCAACACCATAATTTTCAAAACTAACTAGCCTTTTACATTTTAATGAGGAAGCATGATATATAAGTAAGCCCGTGGATTTTGGTTTATAGGGGTCGAGTCGCATTATTTGGTATCCTGGCATGTCCATTTCTGCATCTGATATATGAGAAGATAACCGGTTTTCAGAAAAACAAAATACATGAAAACTGTTTCCATCACTGCGAAGTATAGTTGCAATGTCATCTTTTTTGTTTGTTGCGTTATTGTTGTTAAGGTACCCTACACGAAGTGCATGTTTGGATGGCCATGTGTCTAAAATCATAGGTATGTTGCAGTGTATAGCACTAGGTATGGCTTAAATATAATGGTGAGAGGGAACACTAGATAAATCACTGCTTAAACTGTGGCAGACTCAGACGGCACCTGGGCAAAATCGATATCAAATGAACCAAAGAGTATAGAAGGCACCTGGGCAAAATCGATATCAAATGAACCAAAGAGTACAGAAGTACAACAGCAAGAAGCTCTAAAAACGAATCAAGGCAATAAATCAAAAAACATTATTAATACAGAAAAGAACAGCCAATCAAACGTGCAAGTAATAACGAGAAAAATAACAAAGTATACAATTTAAGGAAAGCGCAATTACTAACAAGAAAAATGCTCAAATATACAAATCAGGGAGCAAACCGCAGGATTATTTCGTGCAGCCTGATACAGTCGATCTGCAATGGTTCATTTTGCACGAATCAGGCCACCACAGCACAGAAACACTTCCTCTCTCTCTCTCTCTCTCTCTCTCTCTCTCTCTCTCTCTCTCTCTCTCTCTTCTCTTCTCTCTCTCTCTCTCTCTCTCACACACACACACACACACACACACACATTTGCAAGACTATTGAATCACACACAAAAGCATGTCAGGTAGTTGATTCTATATAACATATTATTCAAAACAAACCGATTTTGGATTAACAGGCGCCCAATACTATATATATATATATATATATATATATATATATATATTACTCGCTTCGATTGTGTTGAATATTTAGCATGAGTGAAGTTAATCTGTTAAGCATTTGTAAGTAATTGATCATGTCATTTGACTGTGTCATAGACAGAGCGTTACACGGTGGGTTCATGTCACGGTCAGACATGATGAGGTCCGGTTCTGACCCAAGTTCTGGGACCGTATCCCTGAGCCACAGTCAGCACTGGAGTCCTCCAGTCTGCTGTGTTGGGGTGGCTGAGGCTGCACTAGAGAGCTTGGCTGAGAGGGGCGGTACTCACTGCCTGCTGGCGGCCGTAAAGGAGGGAAGTGGTGCATCGACTGGAGAGTGGGCAGGGCCTGACTGCTGGGCCTACCATGACCGTTATAGCGGCCAAGGTCCTGATGGTGATGGGGGTAGGGGTCAAACTGAGGACCAGCGCTGTAAGCCTGCTGCAGGTTCTCAGACTGAATGACAGTGTTATGATTGTGGCTGTGAGATGGCTGGGTGAAAGGATTCTGTGCATAGGCTGCACGAGATTGACGGCTATGACGGGTGAGATCATTTGACATGATAGGGGGCCGAACACCCTGAGGGATGTAGTTCAAGCTCTGCCTGTCACTGAGCTGAGCTTGTCCTGACTGGGAGTTTCTACGCCGTGGAGTTGTATCCTCCAAGCAGTTTAGGATAGTGGTTTTGAACGTGGATGCTAAATGGGCTGTACCTTTATAACTAGGATGAATTAGATCATGGTACATGATGAGTTTGGGAGCACCGGAACTCGTAACAAAAGCATCCGTATTGTCAATAAAACTGATTTTGGAATCAAAACATGCTTGCCGGAGGTTACGGTTTGTAGGGTTGATAGAATTGTTAAAACTGTGCCTGCCCTTTGCTGGAATTAATGCACTAAATGCTATTCTAGTCGATGGGAAAACCTGACGACATAGCCTGATTAAATTGTTCCACTGCTGGATGGACACAGGGCCTGAAGGGCAGTCACTGATTCCAATGTGAATAATAAGAGCTTGATTTGGTCATTGCATGGTTGATGGGATAGCCATTGTATTAAATCTTGAGTAGTCATACCAGAAACACAGATTTTAAGCAAATTATATGAACGGAGCGCCAGTCTCTTGGGGTGCAGATTTCTAAATACAGAGTCGCCAATGAACAGAGCAGAGGCCCGGTCACTGACTGTGATGAATTTCAAAATGTCACATGGGAGGCGTTTTAGAATCCGTTTCTCTGGAGGTGAGGAAGATTTCTTGTAAGGGTCATTACGATGACCAAGTTGACCATCACTGTCATTGTTTACCATGTCCGATAAAGGGGCAAACACACGTTACTGACAGGGATGGCATAGTCTGAAGAGAGGTGAGTGGACATGAGTCTCTCTCACCATCCTCAGTGTCACCAGGAACGTCTGCTGGACCTGAGGGCAGGCTGCTGGGGGCGAAGGACTCGCTGTGTGTGCTGCCTGGGTCAGCATGGCGAGAATCAGATGTCAGAGACCTCATGGCAGGCGAGGGTGGAGGGGGTGGAGGGAGTGGCAGGTGGCTCTCCACACAACTGGTGGTACTCCTCCGAAGAACCCTCGATGTCGATGACCTCTCTCTCATGGCAAGAGGGGGTGGAGACAGTGGAGGGGGTGGAGGTGGTGATGGTGGTGGAGGGGGTGATGGCGGGGAAGGGGGTGGCGGGTAGCTGTCCACACAGCTGGTAGTATTGCACCTTTGAATTGAGGGCTGGTCTGAAGCAGTGCTGTCAGCTCTGACCAGAGCGAGATGCAGATTTCCAGGGCCGTTGTACACAGACTGTGGCTCGTGTGTGTATATGTGTGTGTGTGTGTGTGTGTGTGTGTGTGTGTGTGTGTGTGTGTGTGTGTGTGTGTGTGTGTGTTGGGTGTACGGTGTGTGTGTGTGTGAGAGAGAGAGAGAGAGAGAGAGAGAGAAAGAGAGAGAGAGAGAGAGAGAGAGAGAGTCGTATTCATGGTATTAAATGTTGTTTGTCTCACCTGAAGAAGACCAAAGAGGTCGAAACATGTCGTGTTTTGTAATTTATTGGTCTCTTTCGTTCGGCATAATCGTGTTCCGCTTTGAAACAAATTGAAATTACAGTGATGAAATTCCAAGCCAAAATCAGCTATTTCAAGAAGAAAGTTTATATGCACTAAAAAAAAAACTCTCTTGAGAGATAAAAGGTAGACAGGTCAAGTTCAATTGTTCAGGTTAGACAGACTCATGAAGAATCCATCTGTGTGCACGTAAGTCTATTTGGGGCCGTAATAGTTCAGTTGGTTGAGCGCCGGATTCGTACTCTTGGTGATTCTGGGGTTGCGGGTTTGAATCTCCACCGGGCCGTTTCGGTACAGGGGGATTCGCCCCCCGCCCACCCCCACCCCCACCCCCGAGTTATCATTGGTTCTGACTCCATTCCCCATACAGTGCTTCGAATGAGACTATAAACCGAGGTTCCGTGTGTGAACGGATGCATAACATCTTGCACACACGTCAAATCCCATCACCAACTTTTGGAAGAGAAGGCCAGTTTGGCCGTTGGTGTGGATGACACGTGACACATAGCATGCACCCTGCGTGAGAAATGGAAAGAAAAAAAAATGAAGGAAGCCAGGAAATTGAGTGAACTGACTGGATGACACGGGAAACGACTAAATGAAGTAATAATAATAGTAGTAATAATGATGGTGATGATGATATTGATAATAGTAATAATGATAATAATAATAATAATAATAATAATAATAATAATAATATCTCTGTGAAATACAAACACACAAAGAAAAACAGAATTGACGACAGCTAAATCTATTGCTTTGGTTATGTGCATAATTTCAGAGACTTCGGGTGGAAGATTCAAACCTGGTTATGATAATTACGTTACAACATCTCATTTAACGTCAATGCGAACATCACCGAAATACACACTCATGCAAAGGCAAACTGTGCTTCGGACAGCGAGGCTCGGTTACCATGGGAACAGTTAATTTGAACGCACGTGAAATTCGCTAGATTATAGAAGCTGACAGAAACAGTTGAACTCTGTGTTAAAAGCTAGGCCGGCATTGCCTCAGGATGAATATATCTCAGTGCACGTGAAACTGGTTGAATTACAGCGGAAGTCACTTCTGGGTTGTGACACCAAGCGCACTGACATCAATAATCAATCTTACAAGTTTTTCTTCATAAGCTGAAATACAGGCATAAAACTGAAGAATACATTGCTCGAAAAAAAAATGGTATATAACGATTTTCTTTCGAAGTGGCATCCATATATGCCGATGTTAGCAGGCCCAGAATGAATTATAAATGATTATGACATTGTACATTATACTGTATAAATATGATTATAGCACCCTAGAACTGTTACATCGCTTAAAACAGCCCCATTGGACATTATACAGGACCGTAAAAATACAAACTATGTAGAATTTCATAATACACTCGGCTTGCCTCATGTGCTCTCTCTCTCTCTCTCTCTCTCTCTCTCTCTCTCTCTCCTCTCTCTCGCTCGCTCGCTCGCTCGCTCTCTCTTTACCACGTAAAGATGTAACTTTTTGTCTTCAAAATGTAGAATGCTATTATCGTTGTGTTTGATATGATTTTTTTCTTCTTTATCCACCATCTGTTTGGATTTTGGGTTTTTTACAATCTTATTTTCCATTATGTTGTACGATATGAACTTATTTGAATGAAACAAAACTGAAAAAGAAGAAGAAAAAAAATCAATTTTGGCTTGAGTGTGCTTAGCGTCGCCTACTCCCAGCCAGGATTTCCATCTGAACCATATATTTGTGGGATTTTTCTGCCCCAACCGACTCCTACCCAGAGTTGAGTTTGCTACAGGGCTTAGTTGAAAATACTGGGAAGACCACGCAGTCGGGTTTCATTTACTAAATGGATGCTGTCTCTGAGAGCGTAGCTCCAATTTCCTTAACCAACACTGCAGATGGCTGTATCTCTCGGGCCTGGTTTGACACGCCCGGGATATGTTATGAAAGGAAGCGTAGAGTACAGCCCTGTCGTGCAGTCTCAGACCGGACCGGAATGGAAATCCGTAGAATCATCTTCATCACCCTCACCCTCATCAATCGGTGTTTAACAGAAGTCTCAGATTCTGTGGCCGTTCATGCCCTGCTCTCATGGTGACCTCAGTTTTGATCTCCTGGCCTTGATTTGATTCTGTCGGGTCACCAGTATCAGCATGTACGTGTGATTCCACCATCCATTTTGCGCTCAATTGGAGGAGACATGTGATTGCTCGTTCTTCGTGTTCATTGGCTTGAATGTTGTTTGGCTTGCTTGGAGAAGAAGACCAAAGAGGTTGAAACGGTTCGTGTTTTATCTTATCATCTGTTTATCTCTTTCGTTCGGCGGAACAGTATTTTTTCTTTTAAGTTTAAACTGATGCATGACACAAATCAAACGTGAATTGTCTCAGAAAGAATCAATATTAGTTTGTGGACATGAAATCCTCAGAGAGAGAGAGAGAGAGAGAGAGAGAGAGAGAGAGAGAGAGAGAGAGAGAGAGAGAGAGAGAGAGAGAGTGTTCAGGTTACAACAAAAGTGGGGTACATTAGTTTCAGTTTCAGTTTCCTCAAGGAGGCGTCACTGCGTGCGGACTAGTCCATATACGCTACACCACACCCGCTAAGTTTTGAGACCACACTACGCATGATTTAAAACTGATGAATCAAAGAATTGATTACTAAGATGAGAGAATTGAAGAAGAGAGTCTCCCGGCTACTAGAAATTAGCAGATGTCTGACCTACAGCATTAGCCCAATGCGCTGGTCAGACTTTGAGTACCTATCTAACATTGGTTATGTCATTATTATCGTTGTGTGTGTGTGTGTGTGTGTGTGTGTGTGTGTGTGTGTGTGTGTGTGTGTGTGTGTGTGTGTGTATTGTGTGTGTGTGTGTGTGTGTGTCTGTCTGTGTTTGTGTCTGTGTGAATGTTTGTGTGCGTGTGTGTGTGTGTGTGTGTGTGTGTGTGTGTGTGTGTGTGTGTGTGTGTGTGTGTGTGTGTGTGTGCGTGCGCGCGCGCATGTGTGTGCGTGTATGGGTGTGTGGGTACGGTCCCATGTGAGTGTGAGTGTGTGTGTGTGTGTGTGTGTGTGTGTGTGTGTGTGTGTGTGTGTGTGTGAGAGAGAGAGAGAGAGAGAGAGAGAGAGAGAGAGAGAGAGAGATCTGGCAAATCAGCTTAGAAAGAATACATGTCTGTACGCTTAAGCCACCATGTCTCAGATCAGAAAGTCAAACACTAAACTAATGATGAGGAGATGTATGAGATCTAGCAAGATCAATGTGTATGCAATGTAAAAAGCCCTACAGAGATAACTGAAAGCTAGATCAGTCTGTATGCAGTGTACAAAGCCCTACACAGATACTAAAAACAAGATCAATCTGTTTGCTGTGTGAATATCCCTACAGGGATATTGGAAGCTGTATCAATCTGTATGCAATGTAAAACCCCTACAGAGATATTGAAAGGTAGATCAATCTGTATGCACTGTAAAAAGGTCTACAGAGATAATTGAAAGCAAGATCAATATCTATGCACTGTAAAAAGCCCTACACAGATATTGAAAGCAAGATCAATCTGTACACACCGTAAAAACCCTAGAGTGATATTGAAAGCAAGATCAATGTGTATCTGCTGTAAAAAGCCCTACAGAGATATTGAAAGTAGAATCAATCTGTATGCCCTGTGAAAAGCCCTACAGAGGTAATTGAAAGCAAGATCAATCTGTATGCACTGTAAAAAGCCCTACAGAAATATTAAAGCAAGATCAGTCTGTATGCACTGTAAAGCCCTGCACAGATATTTAAAGTAAGACCAGTCTGTATGCAATGTAATAAGCCCTACTGAGATATCGAAAGCTAGATCAATCTGTATGCACTGTACAAAGCCCTACACAGATATTGAAAGAAGGATCAGTCCGTATGCACTGTAAAAAGCTCTACAGAGATATTGGAAGCAAGATCAGTGTATGCACCATAAAGCCCTACACAGATATTGAAAGCAAGATCAGTCTATATGCACTGTAAATCCATACAGAGATATTAGAACCAAACTACGTCACACTCCGCCTAACAGCAAAAGGTGATACCGCTCACAGAGAAGAATCAACGTGGCAGCACAGCAAAAATGAATGCAGCCAAGGCCTTGCTTAAGAAGTCGAGTATTTATAGACTGGCGCAATTAGAGTGTTTCGAGAATGCTTTTTTTTCTTTCTTTTGTTGTATCTGAAAGTTGATTCTCCTCCTGTTCTCTCATATGGCCATCAAGGTGCAAGCCGGGTACATTTCAAATAGACTAAAATCAAAGGAATAGGGAACTATTTTGTGGGGACTTCCCGCCGGCGCACAGATAGGGTCATGGATGCGAGTGTGTGAGTGCAAAGGCCTGAAATGTGACGTCAGCTACAGGGGAAGGTCATGTATTTGCAAACTGTTTGTGATGTCATCGGTGAAAATCCCCCCCCCCCCCTTCCAAAAAAAAGTAGAAAAGAAAAAGAAAAGAAAGAAAGAAAGAAAGAAAGAAATGAATGAAATAAAACATATTATGATATAAAAAAAGACTAATTAAATAGAAGATAAAAAGAAAATAACTGGGGAGGGTGGGGTTTTTTGTTGTTTTTCGTTTTTTTGTTTGTTTTTTGTTTTTTTGTCATCACTTTAACATGAAATGCTGACTCAAATTTATGCTAGGCCTAAAAAAAAAAACTTTAAAAAAAAAGTTTGCATGGATAATACAGTGTGTGTGTGTGTGTGTGTGTGTGTGTGTGTGTGTGTGTGTGTGTGTGTGTGTGTGTGTGTGTGCGCGAATGCTATTGTGTTCGTTGTTGTGAGACAATGTGTGTGGGATCGTGTGGTATGTGTGTGTGTGTGTGTGTGGGGGGGGGGGGGGGGAGGATCAA
>CM065726.1:612634-622634 GCA_033310375.1 Conus canariensis
TAGATCGAAATGAGTAAAGGGCCAAGAACGGATCCTTGTGGAACACCATATTTTACTGGCTGCAAATCTGATTTTGAGGAATTAACACATACTATCTGTTTTCGATCAGAGAGAAATGAGGACATGAACTGAAGTGTATTTTCAGAGAGTCCGTATAAAGCGAGCTTTTTTTTTAGGAGAAGAGAGTGGTTTATAATATCAAAAGCTTTAGCTAGATCAATAAAGACAACTCCTGTAAGTTCATTGTTATTAATGTTCAAGAGCCATTTGTCAATTATTTGCGTAAGCGCGGTGTGGCAGGAATGGTTTTCCCTAAAACCTGACTGCTTAGGATGAATCAAATTATATTTGTTTAAATGGGTAACTAAATATTTTTGGATATGTTTTTCGAGCGGTTTTGAAAGAATTGACATAACAGATACAGGTCTGTAGTTACAAGGGTTGGACGGATCTCCAGTTTTGTACAGCGGAACAACTTTTGCTTGTTTGAAACATTCCGGAAAACAGTTTTTCTCTATACATAGGTTATATATGTAAGTAAGAGAGTCTGTTATGACTGGTGCAGACAACTTGATTATATTGGGATCCAAGTCGTAAATATCTTTGGTTTTCGATTGTTTCTGTGACATTAAGTATGCAAATACTTCGGGTATTGTTATGTAAGGAATTGACACATAAGATTTAATATTCTTTGACTTACAATATTCAGTTACTAATTCTAGATCATTTTCTTCCCATTCATCATTATTTATTAAGTTTTCAGCAATGTTACCAAAATAGTTGTTAACTGCGTCAGGGGTAATATCTTTATTGTTAAGTTGTGTTTGTGAATACCCTTTGTTTGTCAATTTGTTGATTGCATTCCAAATAGTTCTTGAGTCTTTTTTATTGGATACCATCTCTTGAAAATATTTATACTTTGCTTTCCGTTTCATTGACGTCACAAAATTTCTCTGCTTTGCAAAACCAACGTCGTTTTTTGCTTTTAAAAGTTCTCTAATGTGTATTTCTTTATCTATTTCCTTTGATATCCACGGCGGTTTAAGATGGTATTTTACTCGTTTAGCTCTGATGGGTGCATGTTTATTGTAGATATTGGAAAATACATTAATCCAAACATTTGTTGCTTTTTCAGGATCGGTATAATGGTATATTTGGGACAGAGGAGAATGTAGCAGGTCAGATAAAAAATCATTTTTCGTTAAATCTTTTAAAACACCTATATAGGATAGATTTATGACCTGGTTTTGGAATTTGTATCCCCGTTTCCCCCAAGTAATACAAACTGGGGATGATCACTGCACCCAGTCGCTGGAGAAGAGATTTCCACAATGTTATGTTTAGATGTGACATAAATGTGGTCAATGAGAGTACTGGAATTAGTTGTAATTCGTGTTGGTCGATCCACTATCTGGTGTAAATTTAATGAGGTATACATTTCGGTCCATTGTTTTTGAGGCTTTAACAAGTCAATATTGAAGTCACCGAACATAAACATTTCTTCATTGTCAAGTAGAGCGGCATCCATCATTCCACTAAAGTTATCAAACCAATTTGATCTTTCAGCCGGATTTCGATATAAGAATCCAACAAGTATGGGACTGATACGCTTTATTTTTATTTCTAGCCATTCTGATTCGACACCAAACTGTTCCAGATTCTCTTTCTTTTTTATAGTTATTGACTGATTATAGTAAACTAACAAACCTGTGTCCATTTTAGCTGTTGGATCTAGGCGAATAACTTTATAGCCAGGCATAGCTATATCAGAATCTAATGTCTGTTAATCGTGATTCTGAAAAACAAAACAGATGAAAGGGTTTCCCGGAATTTTCTAAGATCGCTGATATATCAGTTAGCTTGCTTAATACACGGTTAATATTTAGATAGCCAATCCAGAGTCCTTCTTTACAAGGCCAGGTACTCATTGTAGACATAATGAGAACTAATGAACGAGAACACATGAATAAGAGATTAATAAGCACGACTAGGAACAACCACGCACAAACTTTTCGAGGGGTACAAAATTCAAAGAAATATAGAAATAGTTTTAGTAAAGAGATAACTGATTGAATTATAGAAAGTTCACAATAGCTCCAAAACACTGAAATCAAGATTAAGCATACAAATTTCAATCACAAAAACATTAAATTAACTTTAACTATTATAGTAAACAAGTTGGGTATTTTTTGCTCCCATAAGAAAACCTAACACAGAGTAACTTTTATTCAAGACTGGCACAGCCTTTTAAACTTGAATAAAGTCAGACAAATACATAGACGAACAATCTAATAGTGGGGGGAAAAACAAGCGCAGGCCAACGACTGAACTATCTTCATAGTAATGACTTGGCAAAGATTTGGACTTAAGGAGCCGGGGGGGGGGGGGGGGGGGGGGGGGGGGGGGGGGGGGGGGGGGGGGGGGGGGGGGGGATTTGAAGATGGAGAAACTAGGAACATGAAATTAAGAAAATATGTTACAGATATGAAAACTCTTCACTAGCTGCATAAGGGAACCATCGCAATCCCTTTTGAAGGCAGATATATTTGTATTGCCTGCTCCGAGGCCTTTCGTCCGCTGAGTCGGACTCATCAAGGAGACACGGCTGGTTGTGTCTGCGCTCCTGGCGTCAAATAGAGACACACCACAGTCCATAATACTGTGGTGTTCTCACCACCAAGGGTGCAAAAAAGAATCCAATAGCACCCCCAAAGCAGCCAGCGAAGAGTAGTAAATGAAACCAAACGAAAGTGTGGGGAGGAAAAAAGTTGCTGAAAAACTAAAGACATTATGCAAATAGTATAAAATGTAGGGGACAATCTCTAAGCCTGCGCTTGAGGATCCACCCAAAGATGCAAGGGAGATCAAAAGACAAACACACAGACGGACAGAAACAAATACAAATAACCTCAATTTAATCAAAACAAAATCGGAAATGAAATGAGGCAGGGAACAGTAAACGATAAACAGTAAACAAGTTGGGTATTTTTTGCTCCCATAAGAAAACCTAACACAGAGTAACTTTTATTCAAGACTGGCACAGCCTTTTAAACTTGAATAAAGTCAGACAAATACATAGACGAACAATCTAATAGTGGGGGGAAAAACAAGCGCAGGCCAACGACTGAACTATCTTCATAGTAATGACTTGGCAAAGATTTGGACTTAAGGAGCCGGGGGGGGGGGGGGGGGGGGGGGGGGGAGGGGGGAGGGGGGGGATTTGAAGATGGAGAAACTAGGAACATGAAATTAAGAAAATATGTTACAGATATGAAAACTCTTCACTAGCTGCATAAGGGAACCATCGCAATCCCTTTTGAAGGCAGATATATTTGTATTGCAGATATATTTGTATTGCCTGCAGATATATTTGTATTGCCTGCTTCGTTTGGTTTCATTTACTACTCTTCACTGGCTGCTTTGGGGGTGCTATTGGATTCTTTTTTGCACCCTTGGTGGTGAGAACACCACAGTATTATGGACTGTGGTGTGTCTCTATTTGACGCCAGGAGCGCAGACACAACCAGCCGTGTCTCCCTGATGAGTCCGACTCAGCGGACGAAAGGCCTCGGAGCAGGCAATACAAATATATCTGCCTTCAAAAGGGATTGCGATGGTTCCCTTATGCAGCTAGTGAAGAGTTTTCATATTTGTAACATATTTTCTTAATTTCATGTTCCTAGTTTCTCCATCTTCAAATCCCACCCCCCCCCCCCCCCCCCCCCCCCCCCGGCTCCTTAAGTCCAAATCTTTGCCAAGTCATTACTATGAAGATAGTTCAGTCGTTGGCCTGCGCTTGTTTTTCCCCCCACTATTAGATTGTTCGTCTATGTATTTGTCTGACTTTATTCAAGTTTAAAAGGCTGTGCCAGTCTTGAATAAAAGTTACTCTGTGTTAGGTTTTCTTATGGGAGCAAAAAATACCCAACTTGTTTACTGTTTATCGTTTACTGTTCCCTGCCTCATTTCATTTCCGATTTTGTTTTGATTAAATTGAGGTTATTTGTATTTGTTTCTGTCCGTCTGTGTGTTTGTCTTTTGATCTCCCTTGCATCTTTGGGTGGATCCTCAAGCGCAGGCTTAGAGATTGTCCCCTACATTTTATACTATTTGCATAATGTCTTTAGTTTTTCAGCAACTTTTTTCCTCCCCACACTTTCGTTTGGTTTCATTTACTACTCTTCGCTGGCTGCTTTGGGGGTGCTATTGGATTCTTTTTTGCACCCTTGGTGGTGAGAACACCACAGTATTATGGACTGTGGTGTGTCTCTATTTGACGCCAGGAGCGCAGACACAACCAGCCGTGTCTCCTTGATGAGTCCGACTCAGCGGACGAAAGGCCTCGGAGCAGGCAATACAAATATATCTGCCTTCAAAAGGGATTGCGATGGTTCCCTTATGCAGCTAGTGAAGAGTTTTCATATCTGTAACATATTTTCTTAATTTCATGTTCCTAATTTCTCCATCTTCAAATCCCCCCCCCCCCCCCCCCCCCCCCCCCCCCCCCCCCCCCCCCCCCCCCCCCCCCCCCCCCCCCCCCCCCCCCCCACCGGCTCCTTAAGTCCAAATCTTTGCCAAGTCATTACTATGAAGATAGTTCAGTCGTTGGCCTGCGCTTGTTTTTCCCCCCACTATTAGATTGTTCGTCTATGTATTTGTCTGACTTTATTCAAGTTTAAAAGGCTGTGCCAGTCTTGAATAAAAGTTACTCTGTGTTAGGTTTTCTTATGGGAGCAAAAAATACCCAACTTGTTTACTGTTTATCGTTTACTGTTCCCTGCCTCATTTCATTTCCGATTTAACTATTATGTACAGTGAATTATCCACGAGTCCAAAAACAGCCGGCAATTGAAAGATCAGTTTCTTCGAAAGCAGTTCAGGCAAACAGCTTGCAGCACCACCTCGAGAGAGAGAGAGAGAGAGAGAGAGAGAGAGAGAGAGAGAGAGAGAGAGAGACAGACAGACAGACAGACAGACAATCACACACACACACACTCACACACACACACACACACACACACACACACACACATACAGAGAGAGAGAGAGAGAGAGAGAGAGAGAGAGAGAGAGAGAGAACAGAACAGAATTTTATTCAAAAAGGCCAAGGCCCCATTTGAAGGGGTGTGAACAATAACAATGAATATATGATACAAATATGAATGACACTGTCATCCCATTATAAGCATGAGAACTAGGTCAAATGCAAGACTGAAAACCAGTTTCCAACTTACAAAGGAAAATAATGGAAATTCAATAAAGAAAATCATTACATTCGCACATTTATAGACTCAATCAACAAATTCACATTCATACAACAACATATTTGATAAATCAAGATATAGCTATTTCCCTTCTCTTAAAGGCTTTGTAAAGATATACAGCAAGATTTTTAACGACTTCTGTCTTTCGTGATGCTAATAGTAATGTTAATCTGAAATCACTAGGATTATTATGATATTTTGGATGTATTAAACTGTGTCTTAAATCATCGAAAGCAGGGCAACAAAAAAAACAAAGTGAATTTCATCATCTGTGGCAGATCTACACAATGGGCATTTCATGACACATTCGCTATCCCTGTTATATCTTGAACTGTGCACTGATAAATTAGAATCTTGTTAGTGTGTATCGTATAAATCTGTTCAAATCCAGAAGTAAGTATGTCTCCAGATCATGAGATATCTTGAATTTTCTATAGTTTATAAATCTGTCACTGTCATCCATGCGACAATTCCAGCTTTGCCACCTGCAATCGATTAATCTTTGTTTGAACTCTCTTATAAAAGAATTTATACATCCTACACCTTGATTTTCCCATACATAACAGAAGCCATTACTATTCAAAACATCCCGAACTTTCGAAGCCCAATTGACTTTTCCTCTATTTGACAAATTTAATAACATTTTATATGCTTTGAATGGCAGTTTATGCTCCTCCATTCGGGTTAATTTAAACCAGTATCTAATGCAAGAGACAGTAGAATTAATAAACAGGGGGAATCGATTTAATTCACCATATACAAGATCATTCGGTGTTTTGATACCTACCCCTAAATATTTCTTTAACACAAACAAATGAACACTTTCTATCACTGATGAAGCATCTTCTAAACCCCAAATCTCAGCACCATATAGAAGCATAGATTGAATCTGTGAATCGAAAAGCTTCAAGAATAATTTCACAGACTTATTATTCAACTGATTCAACTTACAAATAATGCGAATAGCAGCTCGTTTCCCTTTGTTCGCTAAATCTTAGCATGCAGGCTTAAAACTCAATCTTGTTGAAAACAAGATACCTAGGTATCGATATGAATTCACTACATTCATCTTAACATTGCCGTAAAACCATCTCTCTGTGATTGCTAGGTATCCCCCTTTTCTAAAAACCATAATGCTAGATTTATCTAAATTAACTTTAAGTTGTAACTGGCATGCAGCTTTATGAAGATTATTTAGTTGCGTCTGCAACCCAACCACAGTTTCTGACAATAGTATAATGTTATCAGCAAACAAAAGAATAAACAATTCAATCATATCCACATTGAGACTAACACCATGTCTACCATTATTCATAATTTCAAGCGCAAGTTCGTTAATAAATAAACAAAACAGAAGAGGACTACAAATATCTCCTTGTTTCACACCGTTCGTACAATTGACATAACCTGTGTACTGTGTACCACAACGAACTCGAGCTTTAACAACCTCATACATACTTGTAATACATCTGTAAATTTTACCTTTAATTCCATTCTTTAACAAAATAGGCCACAGTAATTTTCTTGAAATTGTGTCGAACGCTTTCTCGAAATCAATGAAAGCTACATACAGTTTTCTATTACATGAAAATTGCTTTTGAATGACTGCTAAAAGTGTAAATATGTGATCGGTTGTAGAATAATTTTGTTTAAACCCAGCTTGGAATTCACCGGTAATATTGTTCTGCTCAACCCATTCCTGTAATCTTGAATTAACTATAGAGCTGTATATTTTGCTACTTATGTCTGAAAGAGAAATTCCTCTGTAATTATTTGGATCGTTAATGTTGCCTTTTTTAAACAATGGAACAATAATAGATTCTTTCCATAAATCAGGATATTGACCCGTGTCAAATAGAACATTGAAATATTTTACAAAGAAACCAATTACATCATCTCCTGATTTTTTTAATAGCTCTCCAATTATACCATCCGGTCCAGCTGCTTTCTTACTTTTCAATTTTCTCACTGAGAGTATGACTTCTTCTTTAGAAATAGGCCGATTCAGAAAGTTGACATCATCATAATCATCATTCTCATGTGCATCATTTCCATTTCCTTGATCATCGTTATCATTATCTGAAAAATTATCTGAAACATCAGAAGCACCTGTACAGATATACTCAGAGGCATAAAAAACGCGAAAACAAACTGTATAGAAATTTTGATGTAATTTGGCCAACGATTCCTTTGAACTGGTAATAGAAAGTGAGAAAAAGCAATCAAACTCCGAAAAAGTGTCTTTTCAAAGTTCATTCTGGTAGAAAATAAGGTCACATGAACTTGACCTTGACCCTGTGTTAACAGCAGAATATCAGTATCTGGTGTGACCACCTCGAGCATTGATCACAGCTGTGCACCTGCGGTACATCGAGCGCACCAGAGTGTTGGTCTGCCTCTGGGGGACTTGCCACCACACCTGGCCCACAGCGACAGCAAGCTGAGCTGCTGTCTGGGGTCTGGGGTTGAGCTGGTTCAGCTGCCTCTGAAGGGCATCCCAGAAATGCTCTATTGGGTTAAGGTCGGGAGAACGGGCTGGGTGAGGCAGCAGATTGATGTTATTCTGCCTCAGGAAGTTCTGCGTAGCACGGGCAGTGTGCGGCCTTGCGTTGTCCTGCTGAAACAGGTTCTGTGGATGCCACTGGAAATGCGGCAGGATGTGGGGCCTCAGAACTTGGTCGATGTAATGAACAGCAGTGACCCCGTTACCACGTCCTGGACCCACATTCTGGAAGATGACTGGCCCAATACGGCGATTCATGCTGATAGCCCCCCAGATCATGATGCTTTCACCACCCCATGGGTCCCTTTTGGTGATGTTGGCATCCATGAAGCGTTCCCCTGCTCTTCTCCAGATCCGGATGCGGCCATCGCCTGGGTCGACGCAGAACCGGCTTTCATCACTGAAGAGGACTCGGCCCCAGTCCCGATGGCGCCAATGTACGTGGATCTGTGCCCACTGCAGACAGTTCTAGCGATGCTGGAGTGTCAGGATAGGTCGCCGGGCTGGACGCCTGCATTGGAGACCAACTGTGTTCAGTCGGCGACGCACAGTCCTGCTGCTGATTGGCCTGCCATGGTTGCCGACGGTGTTCCTGGCTGTGTTGGCAGCGGTTTGGTAAGGCTCCCGTCGATGCTGACGCAGAAGATGGCGGTCTTGGGCTGCCTTGGTGACCCTTGGTCTTCCGCTCCTCGGTCTGTCATCAGTGGTGTTTCTTGCTTGAAAGTGGTCCAGAAGGGCGATAGACGGTGGAAATGTGGACTCCGAATGCGATAGCGACCTGCCTCATTGGAACCCCGACCTACAGTTGCCCCATTGCTATGCAACGATCTTGACGAGAAAGTCTCGGCATTATGTTGGCGCCGCTGGAAGGGATAATTTGAACTTTTTAGGGTTTGAACATTTATAGCCCCACAATCGGGGCCACATTGAGTTGCAATTCACATTGATGCACGTGGCGTAGGTAGTCCACATGGCAAATGCACTCCTCGTGCCAAAAACGCTGACCCGGCAACATTCACCCACTGTTACGAGGTTACAACCGGCCAAGACACCACGTACTGCTAATGTTGCACGTGCCAACGACATTGCTTACGTCCTGTTCACAATGTGAACAATCGTGCACTGTCTCTATTTTTTCGCGTTTTTTATGCCTCTGAGTATATATTTGTTGCCGTCACTCTCATATTTTTAAAGAACCCTTTTAAAATGTTGAAATCATTCCTGTACTGTGATCTTGTTTGGCTGAAACTTATTCTTATTAGAAACTCTACCCATATTTTGCCAAAATTCTTTCTGATCATTTACAGACATAATCAATTGTTCAAGTACAATTCTATTGTATTCTTTTCTCTTTCTCTGTAACAGCTTTTTGTATTCCCTTCTTTCTTTGCAAAGAGCTGTCCTAGCCTCTTTTTCGGTTGAATTCTCCTTTGGTGGCAACTTTGTATCCGGCAACTTTGTATTTTTTCTGGACGATTTCCTACATGTTCTTAAAAGTTTTCTAACATTGCGCTTAGATGTTTTACATTCATCATCATACCACTTTTCTGACCTTTTCTGACATGTATAAATTTTCTTTTCCATACATACTGCTTGCTCTCTTATGCATTCATTAAATAAATGTAATGCCTGATTAATGTCAGTACCCATCAATATGCTGGCTTGATTAAGTTTTTCTTTTGTATTTCTTGAATGCATGCTATTATGAAACTGTTCAGCAAAGTCATCATTCCAAACTATCTTTTTAATAAACAAAGGTATATCACGCCAATCATTGTCATTGCGTAACACATCATTCTTCGCATAAAAATAAAATTCCAATGGTTGATGATCAGAATTAATCATATCAGAAACATGCAAACGGCAAGAATTTCTAATAGTATCGAACAGATCTTCAGAAACTAAGAAATAATCATTCACGCTACTCCCTGTTTCCGTTATGTATGTGTAATGACCTTCAAGGTCACCATTACATACTCCATTCATGATAAACAATCTAAAAGCAATACATAAATTCAAAATCATTCTTCCATATGCATTCAATTCCGAATCTTTAGAATATCTTATGAGATCTGTTTTGTCATTCTTATCCATGAAACTGAACCTATCAAACTGATCACTGCTGAAAGGGAAAATGTTGGCTGTTCTGCCGTTCAAATCCCCACACAAAAGGCGAATTAGGCTTATTGTTGATGCGATGTATTCTGTCAAACTCTACGGTCTTTGGTAGATT
>CM065726.1:645134-650134 GCA_033310375.1 Conus canariensis
ACTTCTTAGAATCAGGAACAACTAAGTTAGCCCAGAACCTTATCATTCTTACTTTAATCAGTACAGATAAAGGATAGATTCCGGTTTCACCATAAATCATTGAAGTCATTGTAGTTTTATTTAATCTAAATAAATACTTTAAAAAACGTAACTGTAACTTTTCTAATATATCAACATTTTCATAACCCCAAATTTCACAACCATACAACAACACAGGTTCAACTATGGAATAAAATAATTGTATGCAAACATCAATTGGCAATTTCTGCTTCCTTGCAGTTTGTAATAATGAAAACATTGCCTTGAGAGCCTGATTATAAGCACATTTTTTTTTGCTTTGTAAAAAGGACCTGTTCTGCTGAACTCGATGCCTAAGTATTTCATTGAATTAAGAGCCTCTATTTTTTCATTCCCAAAGAAAAAAAATTCACGCATACTATTTCGACCATGAAAGACAACTATTTTTGTTTTCTTTGGACTTACTTCTAATTGCCATTGCATGCAATATATATGTAAGGCATTAAGTTCTTTTTGCAAAGTTGATTTAGAATTTGCCAATAAAATTGTATCATCAGCATATAACAATACAAGCAATTTAATAAACTGTTCAAGTTTCAACTCTTGCGTTAAATCATATTCTAGAGTAGAACAGTTATTGTCAATAAGGAACTGTTGCAGATCATTCAAAAATAATGAAAACAATAAGGGTGAAAGGTTTTCTCCTTGACGAACTCCCCTAAAACTGCCAAAGAACTCTGATGTTTGACCATTTAGAAAAATGCACGATTTTATTTGATCATACATATTGATTACAACGTGCAGTATTTTCCCAGATATGCCTTGACTCATCAGTTTGTGCCATAAAGCATGCCTCCAAATAGAATCAAATGCCTTTCTGTAATCAATGAAAGCACAGTATAATTTTCCATTGTTGATTGCAAACATGTCAATCAATGATTTAAGAACAAAAGCATGGTCAAGCGTTGAATGCATGCTTGGGTTTCTGAAATAAGTCCATTTATTTCAACAAAATAAGTAAGTCTGCTATTTAGAATTGACGTGAATAATTTGCCCACACAACTCAACAGTGTTATCCCTCTGTAGTTATTGCAGTCTTGTTGATCTCCTTTGCCTTTATAGAGTGGTACAATTAACCCTGTCACCCAATCTTCTGGTATAATACCAGAATCCAAAACACGATTAAACAATAAACAATAAACCTCTGTCATATAAGGAACACTATTCTTTATATATTCATTCCTTACTAAATCAACTCCTGCTGCTTTATTATTCTTTAAACATTTAATGACTCTTTTTCAATTTCATCCTCAGTAATTGAATCATTTAAAATGTCTAGATTGATATTTCCTTCAGATACTTCATTACTAAAAATGATATCATTACATCCAGTATTTTGATTAAGGGACTGGAAATGATTTTTAAGCTCTTCAAGAGGTCTAGGACGCGATGAAGCTTTTTGCCTTTAATTTTCCTCCAATAATCCCTTGGATTTCTAGTTTTTAAAGCTCGCAATTCTCTATGCCATTTTCTCGTTGCTCTTCTTTCAGATCGTCTCAAAACATTTTTATATTCTTTGCTTTTAGCAGCAAGATTATTTAGATTAGGCACAGTATTTGAACATTTAACTTTATGCTTTGTTTCAAAGTACTGGCTTCGAGAAACCTTACACTCCTTATCAAACCAGCTTTGATTCTGCCTCATTGAATATCTATTATTGTAAGTATTAGAGTAAGTACCAAATGTATCCTTCGCTGAATCAACAAGAATTGACGAAAACCGCTTATTCATTTCACTGATTGATATTGTGCCTTGTTCAAATAAAGTTACAATTTCATCAACATTGTAATTTGCTAAATGTTCTTTATATTCATTACATTTGTTGTTATCCCATCTTCTAATCTCTGCACCATCATACCTTTGATGCAGAGAGTGTTTAGTACCATTAGGTTCATTGAAAACAAAACTGGTTTTAACTGGAAGAGACAGGCATAATGGGCAATGCACATCAGAGAACAACGCATCAAAAACACCAACTTTAAACTTACTTGCATTTTCCATCAATTATCTAGAACCAATGATATAATCAACAACTGTGCTTCCTTTACATGTGCATGTTCCAATACCAGCATCTGAACCAATTCTTCCGTTAAAAATGTATATTGACAGTGATTTACATAAATCTAAGAGACGATAACCATAATTATTAGGCCTCTGCTTATCTTGAGATGATCTTTGACAAGGTTGGAAATTATCTTCGCTCATACGTATCATAGAGAACATCAGAGAACACAGACTGAGTGAACTGATTCATATCAATAAAATCATTCATACTTTTGGTATAAGCATTAAAATCGCCCAACAACAAAACATAACAATCCTTATATTTATCTTGTAATGATAACAATTCCGTCTCAATCACATCAAACAGTTCAACATTGCTATAAACTGAACCTTCGGGAGGAATGTATACGCCACCAATCAGACAGTCTTTATCATAACCTGACAATGATCTTTTTAATAGACACCAAGCCACACATCCACCAGAATAAGGTAAAATCTCCACATACGTAGATAGCTTGCTTTTGATGGCTATTCCAATACCACCAGAACGTCGATTAGACAGGCATTTTCTGTTAAACAGTTTAATGTCATATCCCCAGTCACTGAAGCAATCAGAGATAAATAAAGCATCTTGGTCATCAGTTTTAGTCTCAAGGAAAACGGCAATGTCGAATAGTTGAAAATAGTTCACAAATTCTAAACACTGGAGACGGGAACGCAATCCACACACATTTAAAGATACAAAGCCAGCTCACGATCATGGCGAACAGTGTGATCCACATCCATATAAGAACATAATCATCGTTGACATCACAATTAGAAACGCAAGCTTGCAAGCAAAAGGGATTCACAGATGAAGTTACCACACTAGATGATCGCTCATCAGAAGATTGATTGGAAGAATAGAAACAATTACCAACACACAGACAAGATGAAGAATGAGTACAGCTACAAGCACATAACGTTGAGACTACACATGAGTCAGTTGAATCACCACGACCTCCGGCAAACCCCTAGCTGGTGTAGATGAAGTGCTGAAGCCCAAGCGCCGTGTAGTCTACCTTCGTCACACCGATCCGGAAAGGGTCGTCAGGTGACTCTACGTACACCGCGTTGCTGCCGGAAGATCCCGCACTGCCACTGCTGTTCCTCCCAGGGGCAGCCTTCAACTGACAAATAATTTTGCCATCATGGGTAGTGGATACCCTGTCCACACCAGGTGCTGCCTTACAAATTTTGAATAATTTAAAGCGTAGGGGTGTCCGTTCATCGTTCAGGTAAACTCCTTTCATGTCATGTTTGCGCAGATCTCTCTTCCTCATCATGAGGTTCGCCTTGCTTCTTCGTGAAGTGAACTTCACCAGCACTGGTCTTGGGGCTTTCTTGATTTTTTAGGCCAGTTCTATGCACAACAGAGATGTCCTTGATTTCTAGATCTACCCCAACTTTCTTCCCCAACTCCATAACTTTTTCCACCATATCTTCTTTCTCCTCTTCTTTGAGTCCATTGATTCTCATGGTTTCCCTTCGCTGATACTGATCCAGCCTATCCTGCTCGTATCGCAGCAAAAGATGTCCCTGTTGAGCTTTCTCTGAAACAGATCTGAATCTTTCAGACACCTTTTCTGACAGTCCTGTAACCACCTCCTTAATACAGACATCCACAGCTTTCTTTAATGTAGCCCCAAGAACTGGAACGAGGAGTTCTACAACTCGTGACGCAATATCTCCAGCATCACCATTGACGTCATTGTTAACCCCACTTGTTCTTTTCCCTTTCCCTTTGCCTTTGGCAGACGGACACGACTTATTTCTGTCGTTCCATGCGCGCAGAACAGCCCCTTCAATATCAAGGTCATCAAACATGATGTTCTTCAAGATCTCAGTGGATAAACCACTTGGGCCAGCTTGAGACATGGTGAAGGTCAGTTACTAGACTAGCAAAAAAAAAACCGACTCGACTCTAAAAAATACAAAAACACTTCACTGTTTCAATTGGCGACGAACGCACTTCACACAAATGTCCACGACAAGTTAAGAACACAGAAAATATACAAGTTAGCTCACTAACTCCACAAAATTCACATTTTTTTTCAAGAGCAGTTGAAAAGACAGCTTACAGACTCATCCGGAAGTACGTCACACACACACACACACACACACACACCACACACACACACACGCGCGCGCACGCACACACACACACACACACACACACACACACACACACACACAGAAAAAGAAAGTTACAGTCAGACAGACAGACAGACACAGACGGACAGACAGACAGACAGCAAGCGTGCAGTCACGCTCACAATCACTGCAAAAATGATTAACTGAATGCGTACAGTGCCGCAATGACAAACCATTTGGCTCACAAGTGCTTTGTCCAGATGAGGAATTTTTTTCGTTTTTTGTTTTTTTTTGTTTTTGTTTTTTTGTTTTTTTTTTTTGTTTGTTTTTTGCTTCTCTGTGGTGTGAAAAGGGAGGGGGGGGGGGGGGGGGCAAAAACAAAGAGAAAAAAAAGAAAAAGAAGAAAGAAGAAAGAAAACAGAAAAAAAATAGAACGAAAAAAGAAAAAAAAAAAAAGAAAGAAAGAAAAGAAAAGAGGAAGAAATGAAAGAAAGAAAGAAAGAAAAGAAAGAAAGAGAAAATGAAAGAAAGAAAAGAGAGAAAGAAAGAAAGAAAAAGACTGACAGAAAAGTACGATAAGAAGGAAAGAAAGAAAGAAAGAAATCGGGACGCAGGAAAGGGAGGAAGGAAGAAAAACGAAGATATAAAGGAGGCAGACTGGGCTCGGCAGAGCTCAACAACCGTCGCTGGCGCCCTCTGCCGCTCCTTTTCCATGGCCATGACAAACAAGGGGAGACAAGCTGGGGGGGGGGGGGGGAGGTGGAAGAAAGGGAAAGAAATTGAAA
>CM065726.1:675134-687634 GCA_033310375.1 Conus canariensis
CTTCTTTGGAGTGCATTCTCCCACGTTGTCCATTGCCCTTGCTGGCTCTGCTGGACTGCTTTTTGGAGTCTTTTTTGGTCTTCTTCTTTTCTCATCTCCTGAATCATCATGTCTCTTTTGGCTTTTCCTTTGGCCTTTGACCACCATTCAGTTTTGGTCACCCCCAGTCCCTGTCTGTTGGTCTGTGTGTGTCCTGTTATTTCTCTGATCTTGAGACTTTCTTTTGCAGAATCCATCGCCTCTTGAACTTTCCATTTTCTGCCTGTCTTCAGCTGGGGCTTAATTGCTTCTACCACCTTGTCTCCTGAGTCCTCCAGCATGCTTTGAAGTCTGATCTTCCCTGCTTTGTATTCCTCCAGGATGGATTTCAGGGGTAGTTTCAGCTTTGCTTGGCGACAGTACAGCGCTATGTCAGTCAGACAGGGTGGGACACCAAGCCATTTCCTTGTGAACTTGTTGATTTTGGCTTCCATTGCCTCCACTATGCTGGTGCAGATGTCGTATATCATCAGAGGCCATAGCAGCTTTGGTATCAGCATGAACTGCAGACACCAGACCTTGTATTTGCCAGGGAGCCCACACTGGTCAATGGTCTCCAAGCCTTCCTCCGCCATCTGCTTGGTTTCTTTTGCTCTTTGTGTGTCTTTCAGCGTATCATCATACCATCTTCCAAGGCTCTTGACTGGTTCTTCTGTGACTGTTGGAATGGCCTGGTTGGCAACACTGAAGACCACAGATCCGGCCACTTTTCCTTTCCTCAGTGAGAGACTCCGTGATTTCTTTGGCTTGAACTTCATTCTGGATGAGGCAACTATGTCGTCCAGCCTCTCCAGCACATGACGTGTCTCGTCTTCTCTGGATGAAATCACTGTAGTGTCATCCATGAAGGCCTTGAGAGGAGGCATCTTGTATCCATCGCCAAGGTCTGTTTGTCTCGCGTTGTTTGTTGCTGCTTTCAAGATGAGTTCCATTGCCAGCACGAACAGTATTGGGGAAATTGCACAGCCCATTGCAATACCCACTTCCAAGTTGATCCAGTCTGTTGTGTACTCCTTGGTAGAGAACCGCATTGAGAAGCCATTGAAGTACTTCTTGAGCATGTCGCGGATGTTCTTTGGCACATGGTACATCTCAAGAGCCAACTGTATCATCTCATGGGGCACAGATCCATATGCGTTTGCCAGATCAAGCCACACTACGTCCAGGTCTCTCTTTTCTGTTTTTGCTTTTTGGATTGCGTCCCAGATCATTGTGGCGTGTTCTACACAGCCCGCCACGCCTGGGATGCCACCTTTCTGGACTGACACATCCAAGTACTTGTTTTCCATCAGGTACTTGGTCAGCCTTGCTGCCATGACAGAGAAGAAGATTTTCCCTTCGACGTTCAGTAGTGATATTGGCCTGAACTGGCTAATGTCACTTGAGTTTTGCTCTTTGGGGATGTACACACCATCTGCCGTCATCCACTGGCCGCTGATCTTCTGGTTTCTCCAAGCCGATCGCAGCAGCCTGTGGAGCCACTCCAGCACCTTGGGACATTTCTTGTAAAGCTGGTAAGGTATTCCGTTTGGCCCTGGTGATGATTTGGCTCTGGCTTTGTCGACCACCTTCTTGATTTCCGCCAACGTTGGAGGCTTGCCATTGAACTGTTCCTCAGGGTTGGTTGGCCACACCAGACCTTGAATGTCGAGTGGTGCTTTGCTCTGTGGGTCAGAGTATGTTTTCCTCAGATGCTGCTCAAGAACTCCTTTGTCCACACTTAGGGTCCCAGATTTTGGCTGCTCAAACAGTGTTCTGGCAAACTGGAAGGGGTCTCTGAAGAAGCGCTCTTGTGTCTTCTTCTTTTTGCTCTTCCTCTTCCTCGCAGATTCCGCTTTGCTGAGGGCACTGTGTTTTTCTTTCAGGTCTTTCCACAGTTTTTCCAAGCCTTGTTTTTCAGCTGGCAGTGCGGTCTTCATTTGCATCTTGAGGTTTTTCTTTTGGACCCTGATCTTGTCCATCTTTTCTTGGCGTCTGGATTTCTTTGGAGGTGTTTTCTCTTTGGGTAGTTTTGCTCCATAGGCGTCTCTACATGTGGCATACACAATGTCCCCATATGTGGCTAGTTTGTGTTCCAGGGTGCTTTTCCCTATCAGTGCATCGAGTCTTTGGACGATTTTTGCATCCAGTTTCTCCCAATCTTCAGTTTCGTTTGCTCGTGGCAGGTTGAGTTTCAGGCGCCTGGCATCGAGGGCCTGTGCAAATTCCTCATCCGAACCAACAGCGTGGATGTCCTTGGCACTGTGGTTTAAATCCTGGCCTTGGTCTTCCGACGTCTTATCTGCTGATGCAGTGCGCTGCTGCTCATTCAGATGAGTCTTCACACATCCCATCTTTGTTCTGTGGATCTTCATGCCACGGGTGGTAGCGAAACGCTTTCCACAGACACATGGATATTCCATTTGGTCCATGTTCATAGTCCGTTTGGGATTTGCAGTCATGATTGGTTGAGCACCGATGGATTCATCATTCTCTCCCCCTTTCGGTGAATCCTGGGAGCATCTTTTCCTTTTATTTTTAGTAGCCACATGTTTAAGGCAAAGTGGGGAGCCAGCCCACAGAGCCCTTGGTATATACAAGAGAGCTGTCAAAATAATAATTGATGAACCCTCGCTAGGGCACCCTGATTATGAACGAGCAGGTATCCTTCCATTCAAGACCAAACTATTGTACAATAAAGCACTCTTTATGCATAAAATACTACACGGCAGTGCTCCTTCCTATTTAATGAATATATTTACTTCTAATGATCATCGTCATTCGCATAAAATAAATCTCCCTTTCCCATCAATTAATTTATGCAAATCAAGCCTTGCTTATTCTGGTGGGTGGCTGTGGAATAATATCCCAGAAAAACTGAAAAACGAACCAAACACTAGTAAGTTTAAATCCAATCTTTTTACGTACTTGATGTATCTGTCTGATCTTATGCCCAAAGATGTACCAATAACTGTTCTGTGTAAATGTTTCATTTTGCTTATCAGTTCTTCCTTTTCTTCCATCCCCCCTCCTCTCATTTTTAATTGTCCCCCATCCCACCCCATCCCACTCCCACCCCCACCGTCTCCCACACCTTCTGTCAGTGTTCCCTCTGTACATAGATTTTGTATCCTTTTGTATTTTCGTATTTCATATTTAAGAATGATTTTTCATTATTTTACATTAATCAATATTTTTGTTTTTTTTTTCTTTTCCTTTCTGAAATTTCTTTTGGCCCCGGAGGGCTGGATGTAAAAAAGCAGTGATGCTTATTCCATTACCCTCTGAAAATATAAATTCGTTCGTTCGTTCGTTCGTTCGTTCGTTCGTTCGTTTGTTCTCTCTCTCTCTCTCTCTCTCTCTCTCTCTCTCTCTCTCTCTCTCTCTCTCTCTCTCTCTTTGTATATCTGTTTCTCTGTCTGTCTGCTTCTCTCTCTCTCTCTCTCTCTCTCTCTCTCTCTCTCTCTCTCTCTCTCCATTCGTCTCTCTCTCTCTCTCCATTCGTCTCTCTCTCTCTCTCTCATACTTTCTTTTCCTCTCTCTCTCACTCTTACTTTTCCTCTCTCTTTTTTTCTATCTCACTACCTCCTCTGTCTCTCTCTCTCTCTCTCTCTCTCTCTCTCTCTCTCTCTCTCTCTCTCTCTCTCTCTCCAGAGGTAACTGCAGAAACGAGTGACAGCACCAGAAAGAATAACCCCTCCCCCACCCACCGGGACACAGACCAGAGTCACCCCTCCCCATTCCCCTCCCAGGAATTCCCATCTATTGCCACCAGACATGTATCTATGGGGAATTCCCACCTATTGCCACCAGACATGTATCTATGGGGAATTCCCACCTATTGCCACCAGACATGTATCTATGGGGAATTCCCACCTATTGCCACCAGACATGTATCTATGGGGAATTCCCACCTATTGCCACCAGACATGTATCTATGGGGAATTCCCACCTATTGCCACCAGACATGTATCTATGGGGAATTCCCACCTATTGCCACCAGACATGTATCTATGGGGAATTCCCACCTATTGCCACCAGACATGTATCTATGGGGAATTCCCATCTATTGCCACCAGACATGTATCTATGGGGAATTCCCACCTATTGCCACCAGACATGTATCTATGGGGAATTCCCACCTATTGCCACCAGACATGTATCTATGGGGAATTCCCACCTATTGCCACCAGACATGTATCTATGGGGAATTCCCACCTATTGCCACCAGACATGTATCTATGGGGAATTCCCACCTATTGCCACCAGACATGTATCTATGGGGAATTCCCATCTATTGCCACCAGACATGTATCTATGGGGAATTCCCAACCATGTGACCAGTCCACAGCCAAGGACAGTGGGACCTCCCCTATGGTAACCTGTGTTGACAACGCCAGTTTAAGTGCGCGTGCAACTCGCCAGCGTGACAGAGTGAGTGCCAGCACTGCGGTCCCTCAGCTTGACAGCAACGTGCGAGGCGGACGGCGAGCGTTGGGGCCACGTGCAAACGTTTGCGCGAAATCGTCAGGTAGTGAGAAGCAACAGGCGGGGATGCATACTTACCTCAGAGGGCAGCATGGTCATTTGAATAAATAACCTGCCTCAGCGTGTGGTCGCGCCTTGCGGTCCAGCACAAATACATGTAAATAGGACAGGCCCGGTCATCAAGCGTCCGAACTCAAATTTATGAATTATAATGTTGAAAATTTGTATTAAAAAATTTTGCTGCTATTTCTTTTGTAAATTTTGTTTCTAATTTCGACATAATATGTTTAACAGAAACTTTTCTTGATACCTCTTTTGATTTTAGTGGCATCTTCAATGAGTACACAAAATTTAGTTAAAAATTGTCATCTCACGGTAGAAATTCTGGAGGTGTTCTATCGCTTATCAGAAAAGAGTTTGCTTACTTTGTGAAAAAAAAAGTTTAGTTGTGAGAATGTGGTTGTTGTCCGGTTAGATAAATGTGTGTTTGGTGTTAATATAGATGTTATTCCTATTGCGTGTTATGTGGTCCCAGAAGGAGGACCAGTTTACAATAACAAGGAACAGAAAGATGAAATTTTGATTCTTGAAGAAAATGTGTTGCAAACTGTTAATCATGAAAATGTTTACTTCGTACTGTGTAGAGACTTCAACGCTAGGACAGGTTATATAAAAAAAAAAAACAACGTACAGTTTACGGATGATGAGGATGAAGATTATTACACAAAACGTTGTTCCAAGGATGTAACTGTGAGCAATTTTGGACGATCGTTGTTGGATTTTTGGTTTCTGTTTAATCCTTTAATTGTGAATGGTTCATGTAGTACTGATGCAGAAGGAAAATTTACTTTTGTATCTCCCCATAGATGTAGCGTTATTGATTACTTTTTGGTGTCATGAGAAATAGCTTCGTACTGTAAATTAAAAGTGAAGGATAATCTTTTTTCATGGCATCTGCCAGTGCAGCTTACATGGAAACAAAGTCCAGTTAGAAAAGATATGCCATCTATACCAAGCATCGGTGAAGAGCGAGTAATATGGTCAGATGAAAACATACAGACGTTTAAAGACGAGTTAAATTCTGAAGAGTTTAAAGAGAGCATCGCCACAACCATGGATATTTTAGTTAAAGATGTGAATTAATGTGTTGATTTTTTTCGAACGCTGCTGCATGTATGATCAGGATAGTAGGTAGGAATGATTTGATAATGAATGTGAGAAGAAGAAAAGATTTGTCAAGAGGCTACTACAGCAGTTTCAGAGAGCGAGAACAGTCCAAGGAAAATTTGAAAAGAAGAACACTTATGTTGCAGAGAGGAAACAATACATTGAACTGAGGAAAGAACAGAAAAAGATATTTCACGAAAACAAATTGCAAAAGTTAAAACAGTCAATAAAGGATCCAAGGTTGTTCTGGACGACAATCAGGTCAATTAATTGAAAGGGTGTTATCTATAATGAAATAACTTCACAACAGTGGCACGACCATTTTTGTAGTGTATTCAACTCAATTGAGAATGAACACGATGTTGCAAATACAGAAGACGTTGAAGTCGAAGAAATGTTGGGTGAACCTTTATCTGATGATCCTATCACATCAGAAGAAGGGAAAGCAAGTATCAGGCATCTGAAAAATGGCAAAAGTGCTGGATCAGATAAAATGAAAAAGTGCTGAGGGGCAATGCATAAATCTTCACATTATTCCAAAATCGAAGAGTGGTTTTATTTTGACTAATTAAAACCGCGCTGCGACAAAAAGAAAATCGTAGATGTGGTAGAAAACAGTAAAGAATAAATAATAAACAAGTTTTATTATCATTATGTCATTATTATTTTATCATCATCATCATCATCATCATTATTATTATTATTGTTATGATGATGATGATGATGATGATGATGATGATGATGATGATGATGATGATATATAGCACCTATCCTCGGTTAGAGACCAAGCTCTAAGCGCTTTACAATCCACGCTCGTTTTCACAACGGGCTGCCTACCTGGGTTGTGCCGACTGAACAGCTGCCAGCTGGCGCTTCATTCAGTCGTTTCCCGTGTCATCCAGTCCATATCGTTCAATATCGTTCACTCCATTTCCTTACTTCCTTCATTCTTTCCATTTCTCACGCAGGGTGCATGCTTTGTGTAACCATACCAACAGCCAAATAGACCTTCTCTTCCAAAAGTTGGTGATGGGTTTTGACGTGTGTGCAAGATGTTATGCGTGCGTCCACACACGGAACCCGGTTTATAGTCTCATTCGAAGAACTAAATGGGAAATGGAGTCAGAACCAATGTTAACTCCGACGGAAAAATCCCCCTGTACCGAAACGGCCCGGCCGAGATTCGAACCCGCAACCCCAGGATCACCAAGATTACGAGTCCGGCGGTCTACCACTGAGATATTCCGGCTCCAAGTAAGGTAACTCTTGGTCCGACGATGAAGTGAATACAGTCCCATGACTCAAAATGAAGGCTGCTTACGTCACCGACCGAATCGCCTAACAGCCGTGATAACACACAGCACACACAGAACAAAAACGCCCAGCAGATGTGATAACACGGAGAACACACAGAACAAACACGCCCAGCAGATGTGGCAACACAGAGAACACACAGAACAAACATACCTAGCAGATGTAACAATACACAGAACACACAGAACAAACACTGAGACTTCTGAAACAACGTGGTTCCAGGCTTGCTTGCCCATATACCCTCTTTATGGTTTACCAGTCCTCTCTCTCTCTCTCTCTCTCTGGGTCAAGGTCAGCAGCTAAAGATGGCGCAGCAAGTTTTTGTGGCTGCTCTTCAATTGAGTGTTTAGATAGAAATTACCGAGGACTCGGACCTTCTTGTGCAGCAGTGTTTGTGCAGTAATTTCTTTAGTTCTTCTGGCTCACGACCGTGCTAAAAAATGATATATACCGGACAGTGGAGGGCCAGTATTGGACTTTTTCATTCGTCAAGTGTGGCGAAATTTTTGTTGAGCAAGGTGAGAGGGAAGGGCAATGTGTACGCACGTGAAAGGTGTGAGGCGGTGTGTGTCGCCGACGTGTTGTTTACCTGGTTTTGCCTGCTGTTTCTGGCCTTCCTGGCTTGCTGTGTGAAACATTCTGTCGTTTCTGCATTGTATTCTCCTTTTCTGCTGCTGGATATCCGTACTCAAGAACTGTGTTTGGTGAGAGGAACTTTCATTGAAAGTGTTACCTGTGAAGATTGTTTCTTCGCCCCCCACGATCAATTTTCTCTGCCGACTACAGTTGACCTACCGAGCATGTCATTGCCTTCTCTAAGCTGAGCGGCAATGTTGAAGAAAATCCTGGACCTTCGCCCAACCTGGCTAAAGACGCATGTGCTGTGCCTCTAGAGAAGCAAACGAACAATCCGGACTTGCAAGGGAGTATCAGGCAGCTGGAGATGAGTCTACAACAGAAACTAGATAGCATTCTTGTGATCATGCAGACGCAAGCTGAAGCTCTAAAAAGTCCGGAGAGCATTCTTAAGCAGTTCAAAGACGATCAAGAAGAAATGAAATCATCGATCGCCAACTTATGTTGTGATGTCGGTGCTATGCGACAGGATGTGCAGCAAAACTCTGAAAAAATCACATCACTTTCTACTCAGCGAGATTATTTACTGAAAACTGTGTCTGATCTCGAGATGGAAGTTGACCATCTAGAAGGCTTCTCACGCCAAAATAACAAAGTTTTTCGGCATACCTGAGGCTAGGGCTGGAGAGGAAGAGGACTGTGCTGACGCCGTGAAAAATGTGCTCAGTACCTACATTCCTGAGCATGCCTGGAACGATGATGTGATAGAGGGCACACTGTCTTGGCAGACCCAACTCCCGCAACCCCAATCCTCGCCCCATCATCACCAAGTTCCAGAGATGGGGTGACACCATGCGGCTGATGAAGGACCGGCCAGCACGGCAGAACATGGAGTGTGACAGGCTGAGGGCAATGCAGGACCTGATCAGGAGGCAGATGACGGAGCTGAGGGAGCTGTGTGAGCAGGGGAGGACGGGCTACTTCGTCAACGGCCGGCTGCGGATCTGAGACCAGCAACGGGTACCACTCATGGGGGATCAACATGCTGGGCCAGACATTGGCGATCGACGTACTGGACCCTCCCTGGGGGATCGGCGTGCTGGGCCCTCCTTGGGGGATTGCCGTGCTGGGCCCTCCCTGGGGGATCGGCGTGCTGGGCCCTCCCTGGGGGATCGGCGTGCTGGGCCCTCCCTGGGGGATCGGCATGCCTCACCATCCTGATCAACCCACCAGCAGTCCAGTCCTGGAAGTTCCCCTGTCGCGGACATGCGGGGAACCCTCCGTGTGTCAACAGATGACGTCACGCCACCAGTCTCAGACCCCAATCCCGAGCAGCCAACCAGAGAGCGCAAAGTAGTGTCTGACATCACTCGCGGGGCAGACAGTGGACATCCTGTGCGTACTATTGACAGCGAGCAACCCGAACTAGGTCGACCACCCGTCAGTCCACTGTCAATGAAGCGGCCTGTGGTGGGAAGGACGGTGCAACACGTGCAACACGTGACGATGAAGGTGCGCACGAATAGGCGGTAGGCCGAGACCTGGGGCCGTACTTACATGTCGTGGGTAACGGGAAAGTTACCTACTACCTCGTTGTAAGCTCGAAGGTCCGTTACTTGCAGATCCATATGTCGAGTGAAACCTTTAACTCCGTGGTTTGCAGTGGGTGAGGGGTGGGTAACGTACAACGAGGATAGGGCATGAGTTCGCCGTGGGTTAGATCAAAAGCCACTGGACACGTTCAATGATCACGAACTTCACGCAAAGTTAAGATTTCGTCGTCACAACATCCGAGAAGACATTGAATTTGATCTGCACAGACTGAGACACGGAACTCGGCCCCTGCTCTACAAGTGTGTCTGTAGCTCCCAAGTTCGTCTGCTACGATAGCTGGCTTAGCTCTTGGTGTGTTGTGTGTGTGTGTGTGTGTGTGTGTGTGTGTGTGTAGGCTAAATCTGTCTTCGTGCCTGTGTGTGTCACTGTTACTTTGTGTCAGTGTGTGTATGCGTGTGTGCGTGTGAGTGTGACTTCATCATGTTTTATGGCCTTTTAATAGTTTTATCAAACTTGTTTTTAGTTAAGCTGCTTTTTCAGTCTTTGTGTGTGTCTGTGTCAGCGTGTTTGTGGGCATGCGCAGAAGGTTGGGGGTTATTCAAGACATGCGCAGAAGGAGGGAATTCCTCTTTTTATCTGACTTTCACCCTTTACTTTCTGGACACTTGGTAGGTAGAAACCAAAACAAAACCCATAGGATATAGGTACGAAAGTAGAATGCACTGAACTCACAGGGTTTGTACCCAGGAGTTAATCTCGTTGTAGAAGTAAGTTTACCGACGACATGTAAATACGGCCCCTGGTGCAGCGTGGCAAGAAAACACGCTTAGTGAACACGCCTAGTCATGCACACGGCATCAAAACAAACATACGGACAGGTGCCAACGATAGCAATCGTGTGCACTTTAGAAAAGAGTTTTCTTTCACCTGTTGGAATTTAAATGGTTTAGTTTCAAAGCTTACAGATCCTGATTTCGTAAATTATATAACATCCTTTGACATTTGTTTACTTTGTGAAACATTTACTTTGCCTTCTTTTGATTTCAATCTTTACTTCAGTGAATTTGCTGTCTTACATTCAACTGCTGTTAAATTGTCCAAAATGGGTCATAGTTCTGGGGGAACTGTCATGTTAGTACGAAAATCTATCTCTCATTTTGTTACGAAATTGGAAACAAACTGTGAAAATATTTTGTGTTGTAAAATTGCAAAAGATGTTTTTGGCTGTGAAAAAGATGTAGTGTTCATTGGTGTGTATAACCATCCAATTAAGAGTCCTTATTACAATGGTAAAAATTTTGACTGTACCTTACAGGTGCTGGAGCAGTTCATACCATCATTGATGGCATCTGATGATGATGTGTTTTATTTAGTAGGTGGCGATTTGAATTCTCGTATTGGTGATTGGTTCCTAGATTACAGAACTACTGAAAATTTTGATGAAGATTTTCATAGTAGTTTTGAAAGAAAGACACAGGATGGTGTTGTAAATAGTTTTGGTAAAACGTTGATTCAGTTTTGTTGTATGTTTCAACTAACGCCTTTAAATGGTTTTGCTCATGATGATGATTATGGAAATTTCACCTATTTGTCAGAGAGAGGAAATAGTGTTATTGATTTCTTTTTGTCTTCTGCCAATTTTGTACATTATGTGAAACATATGTCGGTTGCTAACCGTATCGAGTCTCAGTATTTGCCTATAGAGCTTATTATAACTATTGTCTTTGAAGATAAGTTAAATGTCACTGAAGAAAAACAAAACATTGAAAAGTTAAAGTGGGATCCAGTGAAATAACAGCTATATTTAGATTATTTAGTGTCCAGTGAAGGGAAGCAGGCTCTGGCTAGCGCTGCAAGCGAGATAGAGGCCAATGCCCAGTGTGCACTGAGCCAGTTTGTGTCGCTGTTGTTTGCAGTGGGCCAGTGCATGCGTCGCTCGGTCTCCTTTGGAGATAGCACGCAGCGCACGAATCGTTGGTATGACATGGAATGTCGGAGAATGAAACGAAAGTGGGCCGTTCTTTGAACCGCTACACACGCACGCGTAAAGAAGATGAGCGAGTTTGCCACCAGCAGCGTTCCAGCTATCAGTCTAAACTGAATGATAACAGAAAATCGTACTTCCAAACGATTAGGGATTCTCTACTACAGAACAAAAATGATAGTTTAAAATTCTGGTTAACTGTAAAAAGAGCAAGACCAAGGACACACAAACCTGTTTCTATCGATATTCGAAGTTGGAAAAATCATTTTGCTAAGGTTTTAGGACATCAGACTACGGAAGTTTCAGAAGAAAATGCTTATGTAGGGGTAGAGGAAGAAAACACTCCAATTCATGTTACGGAACTAGACAAAAATATAACAGAGGATGAAGTTAAATCCGCAATCTCTAAATTAAAAATGGGTAAGGCTGCTGGTCTTGACGAAATACCAGGGGAATTTTTTAAAACAGCTGAACCCATGGTTACCCCATTTCTTATACAATTATTCAACAATTTTTTCGATCAAGGCCTTTTTCCAGATGAATGGTCACGCCCGGTTATTTTTCCTTTACTGAAAAAAGGCGATGTTAACAACCCTGAAAATTACCGTGGTAAACATAAAATTTATGAGGAGCAAGCTGGGTTCCGTAAAAACTATGAAACAATTGATCATATCTTCACGCTAATATCTATGATAAAAAAAAACGTCTTTCAAGTGACAGAAAATCAAAACTTTATGTTGCTTTTATTGATTACATGAAAGCTTTCGACTCAGTGGATAGAGATCGTCTTTGGTTTGTTCTTAAAAAGATAAAGACATCAACTAAAATGCTTCGCATGCTCCAAGGCATTTATAAATCAGTACAATCGTGCGTGCGTTGGGGAAACGAAACAACAGATTTCTTTGAATGCCCCGCCGGGGTGAAACAGGGCTGTATGTTGTCTCCCTTGATTTTTTCCCTGCTGATCACTGAAGTTGCTGAACAAGTTACACAACATGGGAAACATGGATTTCAGTTTTTGCCGGGTTTACCAGAAATATTTTTGTTGTTGTTTGCTGATGACATTTCCTTGATCTCGTCAACTCCTGCTGGACTTCAAAACCAGATTAATCATTTAGAAAAAGTTTCAACCTCTCTAGGGCTAAAAGTGAACTTAAGTAAAACTAAAGTTCTGATTTTTAGGAAAGGGGGGCATTTAGCGAAATCGGAAAAGTGGTTTTACCAGGGAAAAGATATTGACATCGTAAATAGTTATAAATATCTAGGATTCACTCTGACCACTAAACTGTCGTTTGATGTTGCACTTGAGGAATTTGTTGGTAGAGCAAAAAACAAGATTGTTGAGATTTTGAAGACAATGTGGAGCCTGGGAAGTATGGATAGACAAGTCTTTTTCAGA
>CM065726.1:692634-695134 GCA_033310375.1 Conus canariensis
ACACCATTGACAAACGAACACAATAGAGAAACGCGTGAACATAGCGAACAAGGGGAAGGAAACAGGGAAGGAAAAGGCCAAGGGGTAGGTTAGGGGTAAATGGAGAGAGAGAGAGAGAGAGAGAGAGAGAGAGAGAGGAGCGAGAGAGAGAGAGAGAGAGAGAGAGAGAGAGAGAGAACGAACGAATTCCACTTCAAGAGGGCAGTGGACCAAGCATGGGTGCCTTCCACATCCAGCCCCCTGGGCAAGGAAAAATCAATATATAGTAAAAAGCAAATAAAACAAACACACATGAAAAAATGCAACAATTGCTTGCATGAAAACCTTTGACAAAAGAAGTAAGAAGAAAAAAGAACCAATAAACACCACCACCATCACTACCAATAACCACAATAAGAAAACAAAATAATTAGGGCAAGTGGGGGGGGGGGGGGGGTGAATGGAAAGAGAATACGAATATTTTATTGAGGGTAAACTGATAAGCTGACAAGCTTCTTTACACCATGCCCTCAACAAAAACAAAAACAAAAACAAAAACAAAAAACTTACAACCATGTTTTATTGAGCGGAAAATGGCCATTTGACTAGGACTGGGGAAAAGGTCCTAGAAATCAAAACCATGCCGGCATTTTAAAGGTGTTTCCATAAGGTATTGTGGTAAGCCTTTTTGAAAGATATCAAGCTACAGCTGTTCTTAAGATGATCGGACAATTCATTCCAAAGTCTGGCACCCGAGTAAGTAAGGGAGGTCATGAAGAGATTAGTCCTAGGTCGTGGGGTGAAAATAGTACGTTTGCTACGAATATCGTTTACAATGAATTTTCTATGGAGATAAGACGGCGTTAAATTATTTATAATTTTGTACATAAAATTAGCTTTATTAAAGCGGCATTTAAACCCAAAGGGAAGAATACCTAAGTATTTGTAATCACTGGGTAGGAGGGACGATGATTTGAGCAGAATAAGTTTGAGAGAACGTCTGTATAAGCTCTCAAGTGGTCTTAAGGAGTTTTTACTTGCCAAATCCCAGCAAGTTGAAGCATAGTCTATGTCCGGTTGGATGTATGCATGGAAAAATATCTTTCGAGTATGCTCATCAAGAAAATGCTTTATTCTATTTAGCTGAAACACTTTCTTGGACAGTTTTTTACAAAGTAAAAATATGTGGCTAGACCAAGATATGTTATTATCAAGAGTAAGACCTAGCAATTTGTGCAATTCGACTTCTTCCAATGCTTTGTCATAAATTTTAAGGCTTGGCAGGCTGGTTTTAATGTTTTGTCTTTTCTGTCTGGTGGTAACTAACATGAACTTTGACTTGAGAGGGTGAAGAGCCATATGATTTGCTTCGGTCCAACTAACTAATTTATCTAAATCTTTCTGCATGTTGCAGCACACTCTTTCCGGACTTTTATCTTTATTATAAAGGGTAGTATCATCAGCAAACAGTTCAGTAGACGACGTTACATGAAGTGGTAAATCGTTAACATAAATAGAAAACAGAATAGGACCTAAAATAGATCCTTGAGGAATACCATATTTCACCGTCATAAGAGGTGACATAATGGAATCTTGAAATACTGCTTGAGAGAGAGAGAGAGAGAGAGAATGAGAGAGAGAGAGAGAATGAGAGAGAGAGAGAGAGTGAAAGAGAGAGGTAGAGAGAGAGGGGGGGGGGGAGAGAGAGAGAGAGAGAGAGAGAGAGAGAGAGAGAGAGAGAGAGAGAGAGAGAGAGAGAGAGAGATGCTTTGCAAAGATCTAACAAAATCTGACACATCTTTTCGCTGATGATCTGTGGGATCGAATATAATCAGTTGCAATTTATGTTGACAGACCTATACAAGACAAGCCTTTACATCAAATTGTTAGGAACTGAATTCGAGGATTAGGAAGAGAAGCAAATATATTGCCTGAAATGGAATGAAAATCTGAATCATTGTAGAATAGCTTGGACGACCGGATTTCTTACAATACAAAAACAATTCAAAAGAAATTAAACTAAAATGGCAACAGACGCTACTGGTAAACATGAAACTAACATGAAATTCAATGAACGTTTTGTCACAATTCGTGTAGATTATAGTTTTAAGACTGACGTTGTTACAGATTTTCTTATTCTGTTTGCTAAAGAAACTATCTTTAAGTGCAAAATTCCTGGTCGATGAACGCAATTTTAACCCATTTTTATCTTTTAAAAGGTGAAGAAGCTCCGTGGTGCATTCCATGTCGTGTACCACTCACAGTGAAACATAATATTCTTTTAGAGTGTTGGGATTTGCACGATGTGAGACATATACACTTTGCAGCAGACTCCATGAAAACCTTGTTCAGAAATTATCCCACCTGGTGTGATCTTTGAATTTCGAAGGGAGATTAACATATTTCATCTAATCAAAGATTTTATGGAGGAAAAATTTTAACATTTACCGTTTGATTTTGGAAGGTATAATTCAAAGAGCTGTGTCAATCAGTTTTTTATGACTTGTGAGTTAACCTCAAC
>CM065726.1:697634-700134 GCA_033310375.1 Conus canariensis
TTGACTTCCAAACAAAATCCAAAACTGGTTTGGCAAGCAATAAACCAGCTTAACAATAACAGTTCTTCTTCAAAATCAACTGTTATCAAAGGTATTTCTGCTGAACAACTTAACACTCATTTCTCTACCATTCCAGATACAGTTGTTACTACTGATCATTCAAGCTCTAATGAACTTAAAGAACTCCATCAATTTTGTCATGACAAAAAAATCACGTCTGAAATACACGTTCCACTCATAATTGTGCACGAGGTGTATCAGTACCTACTTCATCTCAAACAGTCAGGAACACGTGGACTAGATGGCATAGATGGCAAAATTCTGAAACTCTCGGCTCCAGTTATAACTGACACGTTAACGTATATCTTTAATTTGTGCATAGATAAAAGCTATTTTCCTAATGCGTTCAAAAAAGCAAAAGTTATACCCATTCATAAATCTGGTAATAATACTGATCCTTCAAACTACAGACCAATATCAATCTTATCTATCCTTTCCAAACCTCTAGAAAAAACATTTAAATAAACACATCCTTCATCACTTCAACAAGTACGATTTGCTCCATCCCGGACAGTCTGGTTTCAGACAGAAACATTCCTGCCATTCTGCATTAATGAATCTTGTAGATGTGTGGCTTAATAATATTAATAACAACAGATATTGTGGTGTCTTATTCGTTGATTTAAAAAAAAAGCATTCGATGTCATTGACCACAATCTCCTTATTCGAAAACTGGAGGTATACGGTCTTTCAAAATCCGCCCTTATCCTTCTAAAATCATACATCACAAAACGACAACAATGCGTCTTATCGGGGACGACTGTCTCTTCTATAACAACTCTTAAGTATGGCGTTCCACAAGGCTCCATTTTAGGCCCGCTACTCTTCTCAATCTACATTAATGACCTACCCCTACATGTGAGATCTACATGCGACCTCTTTGCAGATGACACCACAATTCACACCAGCCATAATGATCCTTCCAGTCTTTCAAAACATTTGCAAGAGAGTACCAACGACCTTGTAAAATGGACCGAACTAAATCACATGTCACTTCACCCTCAAAAAACAAAACTTGATGATGTACATTACAACTAGACAAAAAAGACAAAAGCTCACCAATGATTTCCCTCCTATACACCTCAATAATGTACTTGTGGAACAAGTCACTCATCATAAAGTATTTGGACTAATAATTGACAATAGTCTCAGCTGAAATCCCCACGTAACTTTACTATGCAAAAGGCTTTCCCAGAAAGTCTATCAGCTCACCAAAATCAAACACTTTCTTGACCTTCATTCACGAAAACTCTTTTTCCATGCTCATATTCAGTCTTATGTTGATTATGCATCGACTGTATGGGATTCTGCAAGTGCAAACACACTAAAACCATTGTTCAGCCTACATAAACGAGCGCTCAAATTAATCCTTCTGAAGAAAACTAGCCTCGAAAGCTCTGATTATAAACATCTTCACATTCTTCCATTCAGCCAGAGACTAAAATACAACAAAGGGCTAATGATGCACAAGATTCTGACCGGGAATGCTCCAACAACTTTAATGAGACGATTCTCAAAAGTCTCATCGAGAAACTCCCACAAACTCCATATCCCAATCCCCAGAATTGACCTATTTAAATCAAGTCTAACGTACTCGGGAACCTCTTTGTGGAACTCCCTTCCAGAATCCATCAAACAAATCCATTGTACCACAACTTTCAAAAACACTTACCTTACCCATCTTCTGCGGTAAAAAAACAACAAAAAAACAACAACCCATAAGTAATACCAACAAGTAATCTCAAAAGCATAAATCATCACATTTTCATGTACTTAACCAATTTGTTTTGTTTTGTTTTTCTTTTTTTTTCTTCTTCTTCCTTTTTTTCATGTATCAAGAATTTTGATATGTGTGTGTGTATGTATGTAGTATGTTTGTATGTATGTATGTATGTATGTATGTATGTATGTATGTATGTATGTATGTATGTATGTATGTATGTGTGTGTATGTGTGTATATGTATGTGTATGTGTGCGCATGTACATATATATGTATATATATATATATATATATATTTGTATATACAAACATATATATATATATATATATATATATATATATGTGTGTGTGTGTGTGTGTGTGTGTGTGTGTGTGTGTGTGTGTGTGTGGATATATATATATATATATATATATATGTGTGTGCATATGGATATAATCTTATGAAAAATGATTATATGTTGTGCCCTTCTCTCTCTCTCTCTCTCCTCTCTCTCTCTCTCTCTCCTCTCTCTCTCTCCTCTCTCTCTCTCTCTCTCTCTCTCTCTCTCTCTCTCTCTGTCAGTGCGTGCGTGCGTGTGCATGTTCCGAATTCCGTACATATTTTGTCATATTCATTTTACTGTCTGATTTTATACATGCTGATTATTGTATGTTTTAGTACATTTCCATTTCAAATTATTACATTTCAGGCTGTTCCTCCTCTCCCTTCCATCCTCTCT
>CM065726.1:705134-710134 GCA_033310375.1 Conus canariensis
GAGCTGCCAGCTGGCGCTTCATTCAGTCGTTTCCCGTGTCATACAGTCAATATCGTCCAATATCGTTCACTCAATATCCTTACTTCCTCCATTCTTTCAATTTCTCACGCAGGGTGCATGCTATGTGTAACGTGTCATCCATACCAAGGGCCAAACTGGCCTTCTCTTCCGAAAGTTGGTGATGGGATTTTACGTGTGTGCAAGATGTTATGCGTGCGTTCACACACGGAACCTCGGTTTATAGTCTCATTCGAAGGACTGTGTGGGGAATGGAGTCAGAACCAATGTTAACTCCGAGGGAAAAATCCCCCTGTACCGAAATTCGAACCCGTAACCTCAGGATCACGAGTCCGGCGCTCTACCAACTGAGCTATTCCGGCCCCGGAATAATAAATGGTTCTCAGAATGAGCCTTCAGCAAGTTTATAGTCTCCAAGGGGGAGGCAATCTCCAATGGGGAGGAAACTCACTAACATATAACTCCTGGTCAGATACCGGTTTTCATAATTATAATATATTTTCTTAATTTTACGAGCCCATTTTCTTAACCTTCATTTTTTTTTTTATAATGTTCAAATCGTTGTCAAGTCATTACAATAATGACGGACGAATTGTTAGCCTGCACTTGTTTCCCCCCACCACGTAATTGTTCGGCATTATATAAATATATATATATATATATATATATATATATATAGAGAGAGAGAGAGAGAGAGAGAGAGAGAGAGAGAGAGTGGGAGAGGGATGGAGGGAGAGAGAGAGAGAGAGGGGGGGTGGACAGAGAAAGAGAGAGTGAGAGAAGGAGAGAAATGTAGAGAGAGAGGGGATGGACAGAGAGATGGAGGAGACAGATACACAGAGACAGAGACAGAGAGACAGAGAGACAACAATAAAAGCAAAAGAAAGGTTATCAAAAGAAAAAAAGGAGAGAGAGAGAGAGAGAGAGAGAGAGAGAGAGAGAGAGTGAGAGAGAGAGAGAGAGAGAGAGAGAGAGAGAGAGAGCTGGCAAGAGAGAGAGAGAAAGAGTGGGAGAGGGATGGAGGGAGAGAGAGAGAGAGGGGGGATGGACAGAGAAAGAGAGAGAGAGAGAGAGAGAGAGAGAGAGAGAGAAGGAGAGAAATGTAGAGAGAGAGAGGGGGGGGGTGGACAGAGAGATGGAGAGAGACAGATACACGGAGACAGAGACAGAGAGACAGAGAGACAACAATAAAAGCAAAGAGAGAGAGAGAGAGAGAGAGAGAGAGTTGGATCTAGAGCTTACCTTAGATTGATGAGACAGGCTCTGCTTTAACAGCGATGTAATCTGTCTTATCAGTCCCCCTCTCCCACCCGCAAACATTTGCCCCCACCCCACCCCAACCCCCTCAGCCAACCCTAGAATTCTTCCTCCCCTGTCCTCTGCACTCTAGTCGCATCCCCCCGCCCTCCCCATGTTTCTAAATTCGGGAAATTGCTGAGGGTGAGTGGGGGAGGAGGAGGAGAAGAGAGAGAGAGAGAGAGAGAGAGAGAGAGTGAGAGAGAGAGGATGGAGAGAGAGAGAGAGACAGATACAGAGAGAAAGAGAGAGAGGGATATATTATATATATATAGAGAGAGAGTGGGATGTGGCGAGAGAGAGAAAGAGAGAGAGAGAGTCAGAGAGAGAGGGGATGTGGAGAGAGAAAGAGCGAGAGAGCGAGAGAGAGAGAGAGAGAGAGACAGAGAGAGAGACAGAGAGAGAGCCTTCAGCAAGTTTATAAAAGGGGGAGACAATCTCCAATGGGGAGGAAACTCACTAACATATAACTCCTTGACAGATACCGGTATTTCGAAACCTGATTGTTTCTCCTCAGTGACCGCGGAAAGTAGTAACTTGACTCCTCTGCGTTTTTGGTTTTAAGAGGAATGCTATCCCAGAAAAAGACTGATGTGCAATACCGTAGTATGTTTGTTGAGTTTTCAAAAAACCAACCAAAGGTGCCACCTAAGAAGCAAAAGAAAATCATGAAAGAGCAAAACAAGCTACATTTTCTTGTAGAAAATATAAAAAGATAACCTCTTAAGACACAAGCACTGAGGGCCAGTTCTTGGAATGAATCCGCAAGGGACTAAATCATAATAGACTAATAAATTCCAAGAATAAGTAACCGAGCACCATTCCAGCAACTTTCAGAGCAGCTTGGTGTTGCAATGACTGCAAGAAAATATTTAATTATAAAAAAAACTTGCTCTTATGTCTTAGATTGGAGAAATAGGGGGAGATAAGCATTCATATCTGCAGTGGTAGTTAATTCTGCCTAACAGTATGTGCTTGAGAGGGTGAATGGGGAATAATAATAATAATAATAATAATGAATACTTATATAGCGCCTATTCTCGGCTAGAGACCAAGCTCTAAGCGCTTTACAATCCACACTCGTTTACACAACGGGCTGCCTACCTGGGTAGTGCCGACTGAAGAGCTGCCAGCTGGCGCTTCATTCAGTCGTTTCCCGTGTCATACAGTCAATATCGTCCAATATCGTTCACTCAATATCCTTACTTCCTCCATTCTTTCAATTTCTCACGCAGGGTGCATGCTATGTGTAACGTGTCATCCATACCAAGGGCCAAACTGGCCTTCTCTTCCGAAAGTTGGTGATGGGATTTTACGTGTGTGCAAGATGTTATGCGTGCGTTCACACACGGAACCTCGGTTTATAGTCTCATTCGAAGGACTGTGTGGGGAATGGAGTCAGAACCAATGTTAACTCCGAGGGAAAAATCCCCCTGTACCGAAATTCGAACCCGTAACCTCAGGATCACGAGTCCGGCGCTCTACCAACTGAGCTATTCCGGCCCCGGAATAATAAATGGTTCTCAGAATGAGCCTTCAGCAAGTTTATAGTCTCCAAGGGGGAGGCAATCTCCAATGGGGAGGAAACTCACTAACATATAACTCCTGGTCAGATACCGGTTTTCATAATTATAATATATTTTCTTAATTTTACGAGCCCATTTTCTTAACCTTCATTTTTTTTTTTATAATGTTCAAATCGTTGTCAAGTCATTACAATAATGACGGACGAATTGTTAGCCTGCACTTGTTTCCCCCCACCACGTAATTGTTCGGCATTATATAAATATATATATATATATATATATATATATATATAGAGAGAGAGAGAGAGAGAGAGAGAGTGGGAGAGGGATGGAGGGAGAGAGAGAGAGAGAGGGGGGGTGGACAGAGAAAGAGAGAGTGAGAGAAGGAGAGAAATGTAGAGAGAGAGGGGATGGACAGAGAGATGGAGGAGACAGATACACAGAGACAGAGACAGAGAGACAGAGAGACAACAATAAAAGCAAAAGAAAGGTTATCAAAAGAAAAAAAGGAGAGAGAGAGAGAGAGAGAGAGAGAGAGAGATGAAGAGAGAGAGAGAGAGAGCTGGCAAGAGAGAGAGAGAAAGAGTGGGAGAGGGATGGAGGGAGAGAGAGAGAGAGGGGGGATGGACAGGAGAGAGAGAGAGAGAGAGAGAGAGAGAGAGAAGGAGAGAAATGTAGAGAGAGAGGGGGGGGGTGGACAGAGAGATGGAGAGAGACAGATACACGGAGACAGAGACAGAGAGACAGAGAGAGCACAATAAAAGCAAAGAGAGAGAGAGAGAGAAGAGAGAGAGAGAGAGAGAGAGAGAGAGAGAGAGAGGAGAGAGTTGGATCTAGAGCTTACCTTAGATTGATGAGACAGGCTCTGCTTTAACAGCGATGTAATCTGTCTATCAGTCCCCCTCTCCCACCCGCAAACATTTGCCCCCAACCCCACCCAACCCCCTCAGCCAACCCTAGAATTCTTCCTCCCCTGTCCTCTGCACTCTAGTCGCATCCCCCCGCCCTCCCCATGTTTCTAAATTCGGGAAATTGCTGAGGGTGAGTGGGGGAGGAGGAGGAGAAGAGAGAGAGAGAGAGAGAGAGAGAGAGAGTGAGAGAGAGAGGATGGAGAGAGAGAGAGAGACAGATACAGAGAGAAAGAGAGAGAGGGATATATTATATATATATATAGAGAGAGTGGGATGTGGCGAGAGAGAAAGAGAGAGAGAGAGTCAGAGAGAGAGGGGATGTGGAGAGAGAAAGAGCGAGAGAGCGAGAGAGAGAGAGAGAGAGAGAGAGAGAGACAGAGAGAGAGACAGAGAGAGAAAGAGATAGGGAATGTAGAGAGAAAGAGAGGGGGGGGAGAGACAGAGAGATGGAGCTAGAGAGAAATAGAGAAAGAGAGAGAGAGAGGCAGGGAGAGAGAGAAAGAGAGAGAGAGAGAGAGAGAGAGAGAGGGTGGAGGGAGAGGAAGAGAGAGTGGGATGGAGAGAAAGAAGAGAGAGAGGGGGGTGTAGAGAGAGAGAGGGGATGGAGACCGAAAGAGAGAAAGAGAAGGAGAGAGAGAGAGAGAGAGAGAGAGAGAGAGAGAGAGAGAGAGAGAGCGGATGGAAAGAGAGGGGGATGGAGAGAGAGAGAGAGAGAGAGAGAGAGAGAGAGAGAGCGGATGGAAAGAGAGGGGGAATGGAGAGAGAGAGAGAGAGAGAGAGAGAGAGAGAGAGAGAGAGAGAGAGAGAGAGAGAGAGAGAGAGAACGATCGAGCGAGAGACAGACAGACACACAGAGATTTAGACAGTGAAAGAGACAGAGAGACAGAGAAAGAGGGTGTAAAGCAAAAAAAAAAAATGAAGAGAGAGAGAGAGAGACAGACAGACAGACAGACAGACAGACAGATAGAGAGACAGAGAGAGAGACAGAGAGACTGACAGAAAGAGACAGAGAGAGACAGACACAGACGGAGAGAGAGAGACAGGGAGAGAGAGAGAGAGACAGAGAGAGGGAGAGAGAATGAGTGAGACAGGGAGAGACAGAGACAGAGAGACAGAGACAGAGAGAGAGTTGGATCTAGACCTTAGATTGATGAGACTGGCTCAGCATTAACAGCGATGGAAGCTGTCTCATCAGTCCCCCCCCCCCCCCCCTCTTCCCCACCCCTTCCTCTCCTCTCCATCTCCCATC
>CM065726.1:720134-725134 GCA_033310375.1 Conus canariensis
CCGTGTTCTTCGAGAACGAAGAAACGTCGACCGTTTCGTGGGAGGGGGGGGGGGGGGGGGGGGGCGTCGGAGATTCCAGAGAGGTAGGCCAGATCCAGTGATCATCTCCAGTCGTGATCAAACCTACCCCTGTCTCACTCCCGATCACCCCCAACCTTCAACATGTAAACAACACGCCAAGCCTACTGTGAGCCCGAACAATCTGATCGCCATTCCGCTCACACCCTCTTCTCCTGATCGCACGCAGGATGGACTCAAAATCGCATCTTTTAATGCACGGTCTGTCGGTACCACATGCAAAGAAACTGTCGGTACCACATGCAAAGAAAAAAGAACTGAGATTAACACTTTCATTGTTGACAATGACCTTGATATGTTTTTTGTTGTGGAGACGTGGCTTAGACCACGTGGTGACGAGGCACTCTGTGCCGATCTCACACCCAGTGGTTACTCCATCAAGTCCCTCCCCCATACCTACGGCAAGCGTGGTGGCGGTGGTGTCATTGTCATCTATAGAGACAAACTTCCTCCCCATCTTACCTTCATAGACAAATTGACTTTCGATCATGCCGCTTTTGAACTGCTACAAGTGTCACTGACATCACAGCATAGTGTACTGCACTTTATGTGTGTGTATCGCCCTGGGCCCACGTCTGCCAACAAGTATACGTTGACAGATGCAATGTTTTCTGGCCAGCTTTTCAGAGCTTCTTGATCACTGTAACACCCTCCATGTTCACTTGTGTTTATTGAGTGACTTCAACTTTCATGTGATTGACCCTCGTGACAGAAGCGCATCCAGGTTTTTAGAGCTCCTGTCGATGTATGATTGAAGTCAGACTGTGTCTGGCGCTGCTCACAAAGGGGGTCACACACTGATTGTGAGGCCTTCTGATGGAGTTCACCGATCATCCGAGGCCACGTGCGCCTTGGAGTCTGACCACTTTAGTGTGGTGCCGGCCTTCGAAATTGATCTCCCTTCCCCTGCCCTGGTGTTCCGCAACGTCCGCAACATCCATGCCATTGACAGAGCAGCGCTGAGAGACGATCTGCAGGTGGAGCTGGGCAGCATTGAGAACTGCACCGCTGACCAGTACAACACTGCCTTCCGGGGCGTTTTGGACAAGCATGCCCCTGTGTCTCGACGCAGGGTGATGGAGAGGAAGGTGCCGTCCCTGTGGTTTGGTGTTCTCGGCGATGAACTGCTTCAGGCAAAACACGAGTGGAGATGTGCAGAGCAGCGGTGGAGACTGACAGGACTCGCCGTTCACAAACAGATATATCAGAAAGCCAAGAATTTTGTGACTTTCCTTGTTCACAAAGCCAAGACGTTATTCTACAACACCAGTATTTCGGAGGCAAAGTCTAGCAAAGAACTGTATCACATCTTCAACACTCTGTGTGCTAGGACTAAAAGTAATCAACTTCCCACCATCTATCCATTGTCTGCATTGCCAAATATGTTTTCAGACTTCTTTTGTTCCAAGGTTGAGAAAATCCGGAAAGATCTGGACGCTCAAGTGACTGTGGCGCACCCCCTTGGTAAACCGTTCAGTGGTGATCCACTTTGTTCGTTCAGTCCTGTCACTAACGAAGAGGTTTTGGTAATTCTGAAAAAATCAGCTCACAAAATTTGTGATCTTGACCCACTCCCCACGCCCCTGCTCTATGAATGCTTGGAAACTGTTTTGCCTTTATTTAGAAAGAGAGGGTGTTAGTTACCGCCAATGACATTGACAAACAAAGCACATGACAAGACACGATGCATTTCAACCACTTGGGTCTTCTTCAGGCGAAAAAATAAATCACATTCAACATTTAAGACAGTACAAACAAAGAACGAAAATGACTCATCTGTTGTTAGTCCATGTGGTGGGGAGAATAGCCGCTAGGCGGAAATGACAAGGGGGATTATGGGAGAGGAAAAGGAGGGGGGGGGGTTCGTGGGGGGAGTGGGGGGGGTTGTGTGATACGATAGGGTTGTGTGTCTAGTTTAGTGAAACTAAACTAGACACACAACCCTATCGTATCACACAACCCCCCCACTCCCCCCACGAACCCCCCCCCCCCTCCTCCTTTTCCTCTCCCATAATCCCCCTTGTCATTTCCGCCTAGCGGCTATTCTCCCCACCACATGGACTAACAACAGATGAGTCATTTTCGTTCTTTGTTTGTACTGTCTTAAATGTTAAATGTGATTTATTTTTTCGCCTGAAGAAGACCCAAGTGGTTGAAATGCATCGTGTCTTGTCATGTGCTTTGTTTGTCAATGTCATTGGCGGTAACTAACACCCTCTCTTTCTAAATTTTGCTTCGTTCTCCGCCGTCAGTCACTCCATTTTGAAACTGTTTTGCCTTTGTTGACAAACATGATCAATGATTCTCTGCTTTCTGGTGTTTTCCCTGATGTTCACAAGAATGCCATTGTAACCCCTCTATTGAAGAAGCCAACACTGGACTCTAACGATCTGAAAAGTTTCCGTCCAGTTTCCAATCTGTCGTTTTTGTCAAAGATTATTGAGAAAATTGTGTTGTCTCAGCTTTCCACTCATTTATCGTCCAACCAACTGTTCAGTATCCATCAGTCGGCCTATAGACCCGGTCATAGCACGGAAACTGCCCTGATGAAATTTGTAAATGATCACCTGCTTTCTCTTGATGAAGGAAAACTCCCTGTTTTGACATTGTTAGATCTCTCAGCCGCATTTGACACCATTGATCACAGCATTCTTCTCTCTCGTTTAGAACATGTGTTTGGTGTTTCTGGCACAGCCCTTCACTGGTTTGAATCATACCTGTCCAACCGCACTCAAACTGTATCTATTCAAAACTGCAAATCTAACCCAGCGTTAATCGCCTATGGAGTGCCACAGGGTTCTGTCCTTGGCCCAGTTTTGTTTGTTTTGTATACAACACCCTTGTCTGATATCATCTCATCTCACTCTGTTCTGTCTCACTCTTTTGCAGATAATACTCAGTTACAAAAGTCTGCAGAACCCAGCCATGTCAACGAGCTGGTTCAGTCAATGCAAGCATGTATTCAGGATGTTAAATCATGGATGACATTTAACAAACTCAAGTTAAACGATGAGAAAACTGAAGCTTTAGTCATTGCTTCACCAAGAACGTCACTGTCTGCTCCATTACCGGACTCGCTTGTTGTCGGTGATGCCATTGTTCCATTTTCAAAATCAGCAAAGAATCTTGGCGTTGTTCTTGACTCACATCTGACAATGAATGCTCAGGTCATGAACGTAATTCGTACGGTTAACTTTGAGCTCCGTCGTATCAGCTCAATTGGCCATTTCCTCTCAACTGAGGCAACAAAAACTCTCGTTTCGGCATTTGTGCTCTCCCGTCTGGATTATTGCAATGGTTTCCTTGTAAATTGCACATAAGATCTTATACAACGAATTCAGAGATTACAAAATACTGCAGCACGCCTGGTCATGAGGGTTCCCCGTAGAGACCACATCATCCCGCATCTCCACACTCTGCACTGGCTCCCCATAGAAGAACGCATTAGATACAAAATTGCCTGCGTGTGTTTTCGCGCCGTGAACCTGTCTATCTTTCTCACCTGGTTAGCATATACACACCGGCAAGAACACTCCACTCATCATCCGACACTCTCACACTCTGCAAGCCACGCGTTTCAACAAAAACCTATGGTGAACGTTCCTTCTTTTTTGCAGCCCCTTCTGTTTGGAACTCTCTCCCACTTTCGATCTGCTCTGCCAAAACTGACTCTGCTTTCCGCTCTGCACTCAAAACACATCGATTCAAGGAATTTTTTTTTTTTTTATAGAAAACATTTTTGTCCTGTTATTGGGTGTGTCATTGCGTTACGTGTTGTAAGTGTTACACTTGAAAACTGACAGTATGTGCGTGTGTGTGTGTATGTGTGTGTATGTGTGTGTGTGTGTGTGTGTGTGTGTGTGTGTGTGTGTGTGTGTGTGTGTGTGTGGTGTCAGTGTTGGTTGGCCAGCCCCCCCCCCCTCCCTTCCTTGCTATGTTTCATTGTCATAATTGATGAGGTGACTGGGTTTATGGTTTTGTATAGTGATTTTTGTTTCTGACATGTTTATAGTTAAATATTGTAAAGCGCTGTGAGCTCCAGTGAGAAAGGGCGCTCTATAAATGTACGTTATTATTATTATTATTGTTATTATTAAAGACTGCAGTCACCTTCAGTGTGATTCCTTCATCTGACTGGATGAGACTATTGTGGGTGTTGTTGTTGTTGTTGTTTTTGTTGTTGTTGTTGTCTGTCTGACAAACCACATTGACCCTAAAAGACTGGAACCGCCTTCAGTGTGATTTCTTCGTCTGATTGGATAAGAAAGAAAGAAAGAAAGAAAGAAAGAAAGAAAGAAAAAAAAGAAAAAAGGAAAGAAAGAAAGAAAAGTAAGAAAGCAAGAAAAGAAAGCAAGCAAGCAAGAAAGACAGACAGAAAGAAAGCAAGAAAAGAAAAGAGCAGAGCAGAATCAAAATGTCGTGGCCTTTAGGCGTACAAATCGGCACTCAATACACACGTCCTCATGTACATTTAATTACATTTAACAATGTGAATATTTTTGACGAGTTCTAGAAACGATCAATCTTCCAGGAGAAGACTTGAAGAGGGAATACGTTCTGCTAACACCAAGACCGTTACCATCAAGGTTTTTTTTTTTTTTTTTTTTTTGTCCCCTCTATGGTTGGGTTGGCACACGACCAATCACAGTCGTTTTGCTAGAGGCGATGATCCGTGTGACACAAAGTTCAGTCAGAAAAAAACCCAATCCATCCCTCAAAGCGACCAACCAATGAACCAAAAACCACAGACTAATCCATCAGTCCAACAACGAATCATGCTACTACTACTACGCATACGTCCGTCCACCTACCTACCCACTAAACAAACAAGCAAGCGAACAAGCCAGTGACTAAATCTACCATTACAGAGGACTAGAAGAGAAAGACAGACAGACAGACAGACAGACAGAGAATTAGAGGTA
>CM065726.1:730134-740134 GCA_033310375.1 Conus canariensis
AACCATGCTGTTTGATAATCCTCTGAACCCTGCCCTTTCCACTACAACCATGCTTTTTGACAATCCTCTGAACCCTGTCCTTTCCACTACAACTATGCTGTTTGACAATCCTCTTAACCCTCCCCTTTCCACTACAACCATGCTGTTTGACAATCCTCTGAACCCTCCCCTTTCCACTACAACCATGCTGTTTGATAATCCTCTGAACTCTCCCCTTTTCCCTACAACCATGCTGTTTGATAATCCTCTGAACTCTCCCCTTTTCCCTACAACCATGCTGTTTGATAATCCTCTGAACTCTCCCCTTTCCCCTACAACCATGCTGTTTGACAATCATCTGGACCCTGTCCTTTCCACTACAACCATGCTGTTTGACAATCCTCTGAACCCTCCCCTTTCCACTACAAACATGCCGTTTGACAATCCTCTGAACCTTTCCACTACAACCATGCTGTTTTTCAGTCCTCTGAGCCCTCTCCTTTCCACTACAACCATGCTGTTTTTCAATACTTTGAACCCTCCCCTTTCCCCTACAACCATGCTGTTTGACAATCCTCTGAACTCTCCCCTTTCCACTACAACCATGCTGTTTGACAATCCTCGTAACCCTCTCCTTTCTCCTACAACTATGCTGTTTGACAATCCTCTGAACCCTCCCCTTTCCACTACAACCATGCTGTTTGACAATCCTCTGGACCCTGGCCTTTCTCCCCATCAGTATGTATCACCACTATCAATGCTACATCTGCGATCATCATTTATTACCAAAAGTGGTAGGGTATCACCACAATCAATGCTACAACTACGATCATCATATTATTACCCACAGTGGTAGTAATCGTCTATTTCTTTTTTTTTTATATATACTTGTATCATCATCGTTATCATTATTACTTTATTGCTGTCACACACACACACACACACACACACACACACACACACACACACACACACACACACACACACACACACATGCGCGCACACATACACACACAAGCGCGCACACACGCATGCGCGCGCGCACACACACACACACACACACACACACACACACACACATACACACTCACACACACATGCACGCGTGCACACACATGGGCCAATGCCAACACATCCATACAGACACATTGTGTACATTCACCACACACACACACACACACACACACACACACACACACACACACACACACACACACGCACGCACGCACGCACGCACGCACGCACACACACACACACACACACACACACACACACACACACACACACACACACACACACACACACAAAGACAACCAATGTGAGGTAGATAGATACTCAGGGTCTGACTAGTGCATTGGCTAATGCTGTAGGTCAGACATCTGCTAAGTCTTAGTAGCCACGAGACCCTCTTCTTCAATTCTCTCATCTTGATTGTTAATTCATTTACCCATTAGCTTAAAATCATGCGCAGCGTGGTCTCCAAACTTACAGGATGTGGTGTAGCGTATATGGACTACTCTGCACGCGGTGACGCCTCCTTGAAGAAACTGAAACTGAAACTGTTGTTGTCATCACTATCATTATCGTTATCATCATTATCATTATAACTCACATTGTCTCCTTTCACAACAGCCTTGTTTTCATTCAACTCCCATCATGCGCCGAATTCGAGAAGATAAGTAATTGTTCGTTCTTCGTCATTTCCCTTGCCCTTGAATATTGTTTGTTAATCTTGCCTGAAGAAGACCTAAGAGCTCGAAACGCGTTGTCGTGGTTTGTCTAGTAATGTGTTTGTCCCTCTGCTCTGAACAATTACTTATCTTCAATTTCCGCCTGCAGTCATATCATTTTGAAACTAATGTCATGAGTGACTTGGTGCTGTAAGCAACAGTCGTTTGGATTATGGGGGTGTATTGACTATATTCAAGATCGAAAAGGCTGTGCCAGTCTTGAATAAATGTTCATTTGTATTTGTTCATTTTCCCAGTTGTTGTTGTTGCTGTGTAGATGTGTCCAGAACGGGGTATATAGGCAAGCTTGGAACGTTCTGTTTTAGGGGATGTTTCCTTGTTTGTTCTGTGCGCTTTGTGTGTTGTCATATCTAGCTAGGCTACTCGGTGTCGAAAGCATCATTCGTTTGGAGTGATGGGCCTGTATATATTTCATCACGGGAGCAAAATTTACCCGACTTATTTGTTATTTACTGTTTACTGTTCCCTGCCTCATTTAAGATTTCCGGACATCGTTTAGTTCAAGTTCTCTCTCTCCCCTACCAATTCTCTTCCCCTGTCTTCCAGACGTGTAGGGGGAAGCACTGCATTCACTCATTCTCTGCCACAAACATTTCACACTCTCATTCTTCCCATTCTTTTGCAGTCACCTGTACACTTTTTTCCGGTGATTGAGCAGGAAGACTCTCACTCTCAGAGAAGCTGGTTTTGTTGACCCTGGTCAGTCCAGAGATTGTCCTGCTGCTGCTGTTGCTGCTATGGCCACACGCCACAAGTAGGTACACGCACTAAAATACGGTACAGTTATTTGCAAAGTGATGTCACAGCACGCATAAATTTATCATTGTTATTATTATCATCATTATCATCATTATTATTGTTATGAATACTCATATAGCACATATCCTCGGCTAAAGACCAAGCTCTAAGCGCTTTACAATCCACACTCGTTTACACAACGGGCTGCCTACCTGGGTATTGCCGACTGAAGAGCTGCCAGTCGTTTCCCGTGTCACCCAGTCAGTATCGTTCAATATCGTTCACTCAATTTCCTTACTTCCTTCGTTCTTTCCATTTCTCACGCAAGGTGCATGCTGTGTGTAACGTATCATCCGTACCAACGGCCAAACTGGCCTTCTCTTCCGAAAGTTGGTGATGGGATTTGACGTGTGTGTAAAATGTTATGCGTGCGTTCACACACGAACCTCGGTTTACATATAGTCTCATTCGAAGGAATGTATGGGAAATGGAATCAGAACCAATGTTAACTCCGAGGGAAAAATCCCTCTGTACCGAAACGGCCCGGCGGAGATTCGAACCCGCAACCTCAGGATCACCAAGATTACGAGTCCGGCGCTCTACCACTGAGCTATTGTGGCCCCCAATCTAAACAAATTTCAAACAGGAACTTGAACTAACTCCGTCAGATAACATAGCCAAACGAATCACAAGACACAACACGACGCGCTTCGACCTTTTAGGTCTTCTTCAGGCAAGAGAAACAACACTGTGGACAACGAAAGTGAAGAAGGAGCATTAATCTGGTTAAATTCGGTGCAAGATAGACGTTACAGTATATAATCCATGTCAGCGTTTTGAGGCCTGCCATAAATTTGAGCCAGTATTTAATATGGAACTGATAATTGATCAAAAGAACAACTCCCCTGCAAATTATTTCTCTGGTTTGGGGGGAGGATTTACACCCATGAAATCACAAACAATCTTCAAATACATGACTTCCCCTATGAGTTGACGTCACATTTCAGGCCTTTGCGCTCAGTCACCCGTGACCCTATCTTTGCGCCAGCTAGTTTACCCCTCCAAATATTTACCCCTCTAAACAATCCACCATTGCTTTGATATATATATATATATATATTTTTTTTTTTTTTTTAAATCTTTCTCCGTAAAATCTACCTGGCTTGTTGTGCCTTGTTGGTCACATTATGGAAGAAAATGAGGAGAATCAACTTTCAGACACAATAATAATAATAATGATAATAATAATGATGATGATAATGAAATTAGTAGTGGGAGAAAACATGTGCAGGCTAACAATTCTTCTATCATTAATGTAGCGGCTTGGCAAAGATAAGAAGAAAACAAATCTTATGTGTGTGTGTGTCGCGGAAGGGGTAGGGGGGTGTAAAGAAAATGAAAACTAAAACTCAGGGAAAATATTTTAGCAGCCTATGGAGACGATCGAACCCAAAAACAATTATTATAGTAATCATGATGATGATGATGATAATAATAACAATAATAATAATCATGATGATGATGATAATTATAATAATAATGATAATAATAATAATGATGGAGATAGTAATGACAATGATAATAATGATAATGATAACAGTGATAATACTAATTCTATTAATGATAATAATGGTAATAATAACAAAATAATAATGATGATTATGGTAAAGATGATGATAATAATAATAATAATAATAATAATAAATGATAATGATATACTAATACTAATATTTGTACTACTACTACTACTACTTGTAGTAGTAGTAGTAGTAATGATTATAATAATGATGATGATGATGATGATGATAATCATAATAATAGTAACAACAATAATAATAGTAAGAAGAAGAAGGATAATAATAACAATAATAATCAAATAATATAACCATAATAACAATAGCAAAAACAATTTTCCAAACAATCTAATTGCGCCAGTCTATAAATAAATACTCCACTTCTTAATTCAAAGAAACCCTTGGCAGCATTCATTTTGGGTGTACAACCTGAAACGTACGAAATCTCTTCTTTCTCTTCTCTCTTCAACTGACCAATCAGCTTTTAGGGTCAACTCTTGCCCTTTGTGTTTATTGTAGCCTGATGGTTTAGATAAACAACCAACCCTTCCTCACACCCACCCCCAACCCCCATGCACACACACACACACACACACACACACACACACACACACACACACACACACGATTACCCGTGGCTACCTTGTGCTTACCGGGGCGTCTCCTCTGAAGCCAACGTTAAGATCTACTTCTGGTAAGTCTCTCCACAGAAGCTTTGCCAGGTGGTTGGGGATGCAGGGAATGGTAGTATTATATGGAGCGTAGGTGTGTGGGGATCGGGAGGGGGGAGGGGGGAGGTTGAGGGTATGAGGGAATGGGGAGGGTGGGAGGGGGTTAAGTGATGACTAGGATACCAGGTGGCAAAAAAATCCCGAGGGTTGTTTTCTTCTTTGTTTTTCTTTTTTTCTTTTCTGGTGAATGGTTTGTGAGGAGGTTAATAACACAATGTGGTTCGACCGTTGTGTAGATCTCTGTCTCACTCTCTCTCTCTCTCAACCTCTCTCTCTCTCTCTGTCTCTCTGTCTCTGTCTGTCTGTCTGTCCGTCTGTCCGTCTGTCTGTCTGTCTGTCTGTCTGTCTGTCTGTCTGTCTGTCTGTCTCTCTCTCTCTCTCTCTCTCTCTCTCTCTCTCTCTCTCTCTGTTATGCTTAGTAGTCGCTAGTCATGCTTAGTTAGTCCCTTAGTGGGGCAAGTGCCGAATGAAAAAAGCATGTGTTTGCTTATCTGTTACCCTTGGAAATAAAGATCATCATCATCATCATCATCATCTGTGCCTCTCTCTCTCTCTCTCTCTCTCTCTCTCTCTCTCTCTCTCTCTCTCTCTCTCTCTCTCTCTCTCTCTGTGCCTCTCTCTCTCTCTGTCTCTCTTTTTCTCTTTCTCCCTCTCTGCCCTTCTCTCTCTCTTCCTCTCTCACTTCCTCAGTCTCTCTCTTTCTTCCCCCTCTCTCTTTCTCGCTCTCTCTTTCTCGTTCACGATCGACCGTTGAGGAGGACGGACGTGTCTGACCAGAGCTCTGAGCTTCACACAGTTTATCAAGTGACGAAGCATTCACCTTGTGAAAAATTCTACTAAGTTTTTTTTTTTTTTTTTTCCCAGTCGCATTAGTGAGTGAAAATGCCTGTAGACACTGTACAGTGGAGGGTGAACACGAGGTATCTTCGTGTGGACGTTTCTCACTTTCATGGCGGTCAGAGCAAGAAAGGCGATGGCGAATTTTGTACGGACAATCAAGATTCCTGTGTCCGGTAGGCCCTCAGATATTATTCTGATATTTTTGACTGTCACTTTATTGACCAGATGTGGCGATGTAGAACCAAATCCTGGCCCCCTTCCCCAACCGTGTCGACAACCAGACGATGTAAATCTCCATAATCTGTCTCAGCAAATGCAGTCAGTGTTGTCAATGTTGTCGGGAGTCAGCCAGCAAGATGTTGACATGCAAAGACAGATGACAGCAAATCATTATGCCATGTGTCAGGACATGTCAGACATCAAGCAGCGCTTGACGTGGGTAATACAGACAGTGCAGGAGAACGTTCAGAGCATAAGTCTACTCTTCACCAGGATTCGAGAGTCTGAACAGTATGCTGACACATTACACAGACAACTGGAACGTTTACAGTCCGACTTGCGACGTCAGAACCTGAAGCTGATGGGACTGGAAGAAGAAGAAGAAAGTGAGACGTTGACTTCCCTAAGAGAGAAGGTAGTCAGTACGCTAAACACGTGTTTCAGTTTAGACGGCGTTACCCTCCAACACGAAGACATTCAAGATGCTGTGCGAGTTGGAAATCGTAGGGAGAGAGCTGCTAGACCCGTCATCATCACTTTTAGGAGTCGTGAAATATCTAGAGCAGTCATGTCGAAGAAAGAATGTCGGCAATCCATGGCCCGCGCTGCAGGAGTCAGAGTAGGACCCGACCTGACTCCCATGCAACATAAAGAAATGCAGCGACTGAGAGCAGAAGGCAGAAGAGGTTACCTGAAAAACGGGTGTGTGGTGTCACCTGAAAACTTCAGACATTCTACACAACACGCCACGGGTGATCGCCGGAACTGGGACACCACACGTGGAATGACGGTGAAGAGGGGGAGGTGTCCAACAGGAGGGAGATGGGCGGAAATGGAAACGGGGACAAAGACAGACAGAACCACTTTGGTCCACACCACTCACGACTACTGTCGTCACCAGCCCCAGCCCCGACCCCAGCCGTTGATCACAGTCGCTTGAGACAGATGGGTGACTGGGTTAACATGGCTGCTGGATTTCCATGCGACCCCGATTGTGAAGAGGCAGCGTTAGCCGAACAGATGGCGTCAAGCACCTCTGACCATGACCACTTCCCTTCGTCCCAGCCCCAAGAAGATACAGACGGCGAGGTGTTGTCAGCCACAGCTGACAGTGCAACAGAGGAGACGACCCCAGTGAACGCTTCACAGAAGAGTACAGCCAGGGCCGTCAGTCCGCAGCCAGTGGCAGCAGAGGATGCAACAGAGGAAGTGTCCGGAGTGCCCCAGGTAGCAGAGGATCTTCCAGTCAAGCCGCGTGTGAGAGAGGAAGCTCACTCACCCCTGGGATTTGGAAGAGGGTCGCCCGTGAACACTCCAGCCCCACAACTGCCTCAAGTTGGTGGTTCCAGTAGTGGCAATGGCAGGTCAGGCAGGGGGCGTGGCAGTGTTCGCCAACAGAGGAGCGATCGACCAGGGAGCCAGCTAGAGGCCTCACCAGTGCAGACCAGAAGTCGTCACCAGAACTGTGGTGTTTCAAGCAGGAGGGCAGGTGTGCTGTCCAAAAACTGGAGCAAGATCTTCAACCAGAAAGTCTCATTCCAGTGACACTGCCGGACATGTCAAAAGTGGCCACAGATGATGGTCAGGCCAAGGCCCTTGGTGTCCACAGACAGATATTCAGTCCAGCAGTGGAACAACTGGCAGTGATCCTGATCTCGCACAAAAAGACGCTGATGCCGCTCCCTGTACCACCGTTAATAATAAATTATTTTTAGTATCGCTAAACATTGAGGGTTTGGGGAATTTTTTTTTTTCTCAGGAATTTGACGTTGTAAGCTTTGTAAATAAACACGATATAATTCTTTTAGTTGAAACATTTGCCGAAACCTTATCAGAATCTGTGTTTCCTTCGCATAAACTTTTTGTCTCCCCAGGTGTGAAAATATCTGATAGCATTCATGGTCGTTTATCCGGCAGAATAGCCTTTCTCATAAGGAACGAGCTGACAGTATATGTTAACCAGGTTCACGTTGAAACTGATGATGTTCTAGTTTTAAAACTTGCCAGCGAGTTAACTGGTATACCGTCTGATTGCTTGTTAGTGGGGACATATATTCCGCCGGAAAACTCCAGATATTATGAAGATACTGGCATATACAATGGTGTATCCATATTAGAAGACTTTATTAGAAACCATTAAGAAATGTGGTGATCTCCCATTGACTGTGTGTGGTGATTTAAATGCCAGAACAGGTACTCTCAATTGTTGTGACTTTGAACCTATTGATGACATTTGCAATATTTTTGATGAAGATGAACCTGCTCCCAGATCTGACAGTACTGATGCTTTTAAAAGGAGATCTAAGGACAATAGTATTAATGGCTTTGGGCGTTACCTCTTAAATGTCTGTGATGAGTTTGGCCTTGTTATTCTAAATGGCTTACAGCGATTGAGTTATCAAGGTGATTTCACTTACATATCTGAACATGGTTCCAGTGTAATTGATTATTTTGTCATTTCAAAAACCCTCTTGTCATATTGTTGTGATTTTTGTATCAAACATTTCATTCAAACGAAGCATGCTGCTGTGGAAATTTCTTTATTGTGCAAGATGGCAAATGCAAATATGGATAATAAGAAAACCTATAAAAGGCCTTCTGTCGTTAAATACAAATGGGACGAGGATAAAAAGGATATCTTTTATGAAAGAATGAGTTCTGAAAATGTAAAGGATATTGTTACTAATGCTATTACCCTTGTGGACACTGATGTTGACCAGTCTGTAATCATGTTGAATGCTTGTATTTTGCTGGAGAATGTATGAAGAAAACAGTGGCCCTTGACGGCGAGAAACAGAAAATTTGGTTCGATCTGGAATGTAAACAGAGCCGAAAAGTATTATGGGGATTATTGCATAAATATAATAGATCTGATGAGGTATCTGATGGATTGGAATATTGTCACAAGAGAAGGGAATACAAGGAATTACTGAGGCTGAAACAGAAAACGCACAAGGCAAATGTTCTTCAGTCATTACATCGACATTTAAACGACAGTAAACAGTTCTGGGATACTGTTCGTTCTGTAAGGCCAAGACAAGGTGTCTATAATACTATTTCTCCTCAGGAATGGTTTGAACATTTCCGTAATGTGTTTAACGAATGCCGCAAATTTGTCTGAACTCCGACGCCGTGTTTGATGAGTATTATGATAATGTGAATACCCAGACCCAGAATGATCACAGGGAGTTAGATCAGCCAATATCTGCGCATGAAATTGTATGTGCTATTGATGCCTTGAAGAACAAGAAAGCCGCAGGTCCGGATGGATTAATAGGCGAGTTTTATAATAATAATAATAATAATAATAATAATAATAATAAAAATTAAATTAAAAAAAAAACAGCACCGCCAACATTTTGCCTTTTCTGTTAAAATTGTTCAATCACATCTTTGACAATAGTATATTTCCTGCTGATTGGACAGTGGCTGTTTTACAACCTTTGCAAAAGAAGGGCGACTCGAATCAGCCTGACAACTACCGTGGAATATCTTTATTGAATATATGCAGCAAATTGTACAGTTTCGTATTGAATAAAAGATTTATAAAGTGGATTGAGACCAATGAGGTGGTAGGAGAGGAACAAGCTGGTTTTAGGGATAACCATTGTACTACTGATCATGTATTTATTCTTATGGCGTGTGTACAAAAACAGCTGCTAAGGCACAGAAACTTTATGTCGCCTTTATAGATTTCCGAAAAGCCTTCGATACAGTAAGCAGGGATAAGCTATGGAAAATTCTTCATGCAAACGGAATTAAAGGTAAACTTTTGAATGCATTGAAAAGTATGTACTCTATCGTTCAAGCCCGTGCGCGAGTTGGTGCTGATTTAACTGATATTTTGTTGTGCCCTAGAGGTCTGAAACAGGGTGAAGTATGTTCTCCAGTTTTGTTTTCCCTGCTAAGAAATTAACGAAAACGGTAGACATGGTATTCAGTTATCACCTGATCTGATTGAAATACTGATCTTGTTGTTCGCAGATGACGTTGCTCTTGTGTCTGACAGTGTTATTGGACTCCAAACGCAATTGAACATTTTGTACAGTACAGCGAATCGACTGGATTTAATTGTAAATTTTGGTAAATCAAGTGTTATTGTCTTCAGAAATGGGGGTTACTTAGCTGAAAATGAAAAAAATGGACATACGGAAATGACGCATTAACT
>CM065726.1:755134-771927 GCA_033310375.1 Conus canariensis
CACTTTACAGCAGACTCCATGAAAACCCTGTTCAGAAATATCTCACCTGTCGTGATCTTGGAATTTCTGAAAGAGATTAACATTTTTTTCATCTGATCTAAGGTTTCATGGAAGAAAGATTTTTAACGAAGTTTCTGGTGCGTTTTTGGAAGGTGCATTTAAGACATTTGTGAAAAGCGTCGCAGTTGTTGTTGTTGTTGTTGTTGTGATTTGTGAGTTAACTTCAACGTGATGACAGCCCTGATATGGCTCTTTGCGGTCGGCTGGGCTATAAGCAACATTACCTTACCTTATCGAGTGATTCCAAGCAGACAGATTAAAATGAAAGACAGAGTCACCGGTGAGTGAGTGTGAAGGCCTGACATGTGACGTCAGCCGAGAGAAAGTTCACGTATTTGAATATTGTGAATGATGTCATCAATGGAAATTAAAAACAAACAAAGAAATGAATTGATGATGGGGGTTGTTCTTTTGATCAATGATCAGTTTAATTTCAAATGCTTGTTGAAATTTATGCTAGGCTTCAAAGGTAAGGTGATGTTGTTTATAGCCCAGCCGACCGCAAAGGGCCATGCCAGGGCTGTCACCACATTGAAGTCAACCAACAAGCCTTAAAAACATGCAAACAAACAAACAAAAACTTTAAAATACAACATTCTAAAGAAAACCACCGGAAATTTGATTAAACGTCTTTCTTCTGTAAAATCTTAGATCAGATAGAAAAAGGTTGATCTTTTTTCAGAAATTCAAAGATCACACCAGGTGGGACATAATTATATCTCTGAACAAGGTTTGCATGAAGTCTGCTGTAAAATGTTTAGATGTTCCACGTCATGCAAGTCCCACTAGGCCTCAAAACGCTGACATGAGTTATGTAGTGTGATTCAGGGCAAAATCCAGGTGGCCGGAATAGCACAGTGGTAGAGCGCCGGGCTCGTAATCTTTGTGATCCTGGGGTTGCGGGTTCAAATCTCCACCGGGCCGTTTAGGTACGGGCGGATTTTTTTTCCCACGGAGTTAACTTTGGTTCTGACTCAATTTCCCATACCGTCCTTCGAATGAGACTATGAACTGAGGTTCCGTGTGTGAACGCACGCATGACATCTTGCACACACACGTCAAACCCCATCACCAACTTTCGGTAGAGAAGACCAGTTTGGCCATTGGTATGGATGATACGTGAAACATAGCACGCACTCTGCGTGAAAAATCTAAAGAATGAAAGAACTGTAAAATCGAATGAACAATATTGACTGAGTGACACGGGAAACGACTAAATGAAAGAGAACTATAAAATAGGCATTCTGGCTCACCCACCTCCGCCAGCTCCAACCGGCTAAAGCCGGTTTCGCTGTTGCTCCGCCGGCTTACCCAGAATGCCTATTTTATAGTTCTCTAATAGTAAACACTTTACAAACATACATAATGTGTAGGATTATCTGTTTTTAACACTAATTTAGAAAACTTTTGAGACTTAAGTTTTTTCTTGATCAATAACATCACGCATACATTCATCAAATGTAAAATAAATTTTTGCAAAACTCTTCACATCTGGCCGCATTACTGATCACCTCTGGATCTCACTTGAGACCCTATGGCGCCCTAGGGCCCCAAGCCAGACCCAGAGGGTCACATATAACACGGCCAGATGTGAAGGGTTTTGGGAATATGCCTCCAACAGTAGTATACTTTTATACTTGTTTGCCTGCTTTCTATTTGTCTAATTTGGGCAATCCCCTCACCCCCATTTTAGTGGTCCTTCCCATAGCCGCACCAGGGCGACCATTTTAGGTTTACGGGCGTTTATAGCCGCGCCAGTGACCATATTCTGGGTTTACGGGCGTTTATAGCCGCGCCAGTGACCCAATACGAAAGTAGGAAGGATCACTTGAGGGCAGGGAAGAGGGCAAATTTAGACTTTTCAATGCCATGACAACCAAGTATTTAAAACTACTGCAGGCATATCCCCAATGTTGTTAACTTCAAGATTTATATATATACTGTACACAAACAAACGCTTTACAATTACATGGTGTCTACTTGTAAAGTTGTTTTTATTTGCCTAGAGTAAAGTTGTTTTTAAAGTTGTTAAAACAACACCAAAAGCTAAATAACAAAGTGCATCTTACCTTACTTTTTAGTCACTACTTTTTAATAAATATTTGTTTTAAATGCTTTTAGATTTAAATATAAAAATGCTGCTTTTAATACATAAAATTGGGAAAAGATTATTTTGAGGTGGGGAATTTAGCCGCCTAAATTTATACAATGACGTCTAACGCCTGTACTAAACGACGCCGGTGGGGAATTTAGCCGGCTAAATTTATACAATGCCGCGTGGGCGGCCTGCAGTAAACGACGCCCTTACATCCGTTATGTGTAACTTGACACGAACCCGGAAACAGTGCGGCGCTTCGACTCGGCTATTGTGCAGTTGAGTAAGCCGTGGCCAGACATGTCTGACCTAGATACTACATAAAGGCAGAAGGGAGTTGTCTCCCCGGAACAATTAATTGTGAAAAAAAATCGTCATTAAGTCGTTCTAGGTTCTTATTCAAGTCGGCATCACGTTCTTATTCAAGTTCTTATTTAAGTTCTTAACAAGTTTTTATTCAAGTTCTTAACAAGTCAACATCAAGTTTTTAACAAGTTCTTATTCAAGTACTTATTCAAGTACTTATTCAAGTACTTATTCAAGTTCTTAACAAGTCGTCATCAAGTCGTCATTAAGTTCTTATCAAGTCGTCATTAAGTTTTTATCAAGTCGTCATCAAGTTCTTATCAAGTTCTTATTTAAGTTTTTATCAAGTCGTCATCAAGTCGTTATCAAGTTCTTATTCAAGTCACTTATAATTATTTATTAAGTTCTTGAAATATTATTCCATCTGAAATGGATCAAAATGATCTTTTGTTGTTGGCGGTTCTGGCATGCTTTTTTGTTCAGATTTTGTATTTAGTGGCTGTGATTTTTTGGGCTGCTTTGGTTTTTGCTGTCTTTCTTTATATGTTTTATAAACGTAATAACCACCCCCACCAACAGCAATGACGCCAAAAATGCCAACTCTTTTAATCCAAATAATCCATGACGACTTTGGTGTTGTAGGTCTTGAATCAACTTGTGTATTTACAGCTGAAACAACTGTTGGCGGTGTTATGTTTTCATTATGAGTTATATTCTGTGATTGCAACATTAATTTTTTTTGTTTGTTCCACTCTGCTAATTTTTTTCCTGCTGCAACACGCCCAGGATGAGGAGGCTTTTTACTGGTCACTTTCTCCATCAATGTTTTCTGCTGATTTTCTGGCTCGGTCATTTTGAAGGGAAACAAAATCTATATGATTAAAAGTAATTAATCCCATGATTAATGGCGATAACAATGTTCCAAATCTGTAATATAGATCACATCCTAGAGACTCTAATGACTTTGTTAAAACGGGATCCTGTGTTAAATCATACATAAAATCTTGTTCAGAATCAATGGGAGCAAATCTACTAACTAGTTTAGTGTACAAACTAAGAACCGTTTGCCCAACACTTTTTACCATTCTTGACCCCAGTTGCGCTTCATACCTGTTGTGATACTTTACAATGTCTTGTGGCGACATTTGTTGAATCTGTTCTATGCTGAATTCATTTCCAAGGTACTGTTTTGTTTTTCCACACGCCGCCAAAGAATACAGCCTTTCCTTTTGACGCATAATAGCTTGGTCATCAACTTGATCATTTGTAAGTTCAGGAAGTAAATCATCGCAGTTCATGTTTTATTAATGAATAAATATTATTTTATTTTTTAAAAATGAGCACCGAAAAAACTATTACTAACCTCGTATACCATTCTGCTGTTATTGGAGGTCTAAGTGTAGGATACACAATGCTTGGTAAAAGCTTGTTAAGAATAAAACCAGCAGATCTTGGCAAACTAGACTTTGAAGACTCAGCAAAACTGATTGCTGTTATTACAGCTTCATTTGCTACGAAAGATTTTCTAGTTAAGCAAGGAATAATTCCAGACAGTATCAATATGTAAAATTAAAAAAATACATTTATAAAAATGGCTTCACTCGTAATGATGATTGGTGGCGCTGTGGTCAACGCGCTTGCTTTCAGCGGAAGTAATTACGCGTTTAGTAAACTACAAAATAACGATGAGAGAAAAAGACATAACAGAGCTATGGAGCAACTAGCTGCTGCACAAGACACCTATGAAAAGCAAAGAATGGAGCAGTTAGATTTTATTAACGACAGACTTAAACAACAGGGACATGCAGCTTACACATTTAAAGATGTTGATCAAGCAATAAAAGAATATTATCTTGTAACAGGCAAGCCAATCGAGACATTGCCTCCACCAAAATTTAGCGACTTTTATCAACCATCAGAAAAACAAAAGATGCAAGAAATATTGTTTATTGTCTTTGGCATGACCGCTGTGTATTTTGTTGCACATAATATTGGCTGAATAAAAAATGAACAAGATCTATTATTCGCCAAAAGGATATTGGAAGGGAATAACAGCAATTAAAAAGCTAAGCCAAGCAGCTGGTGTCAGTGAACAAACAGCAAAGGAATGGTTATCTAAACAAGCGATTTGGCAAATTTATTTACCAGCGCCTAAACAAATACAGAGACCACACTTTGTGAATATAACTCCAAACGACACCCATCAAATGGATCTTTTATATTTACCCCATGATACGATTAGACGAAAAAGATTTAAGTACGCACTTACAGTCATTGACATAGCTTCAAGATACAAAGATGCGGAACCATTAACACAAAAGAGTGCTTCTGCTGTTGCTGTCGCTTTACAACTGATATATCAACGAGGCCCATTAACTTATCCTCGCATGATTCAAGTCGATGATGGGAAAGAATTTAAAGGTCAAGTGAATCAATTATTGTTAAAACATAGAGTTACCATTAAAAGAGGCATTCCAGGAGTTCACAGATCACAGGGTTTGGTTGAAAACTTTAACAAACAGTTATCTGAAAGACTTTTCTCCTACCAGTATCACAGAGAGCTGGTTGACAATTCTCGCAACACAGAATGGGTTAGAAGGCTGCCCTCAGTTTTGCGCGCAATGAATAATGAAGAATTTAAAGGTCTAAAACCAGTACAAGCAATCAGAAAACAAACAATAAATGTTGTTGAAGGAGAGTCTTCATCAAGCAAACTATTACCATTTGGTTTGAAAGTGAGATACCTTTATTCGCCGGGAGAAGCAGAAGGGGACACTCGCATCAGGGCAACAGATCCAGTTTGGAGTGTTGATCCATATGAGATAAAAAAAATTGTGAAAATGAATCCACCCGTGTATTATTTACGAGAAACTGACACAACAAAACGGCAGGCCCCTCAAAGATCTTTTGTGAAGGAAGAACTGCAGATAATCCCTCCAGACACAGTTCCAGTCGCTTAATTATTTTTTAATTTAAATTAAAATGGCGGCAAGAATGGAAAAGGAAGAATCCTTACGTAAAATGGCACTGGAAGCAAGAATGGTGAAGGAAGAGTCCTTAGAAATAATGCGAAAAATATTTGATTATAATCTTGCTATTAGACTAATATTTAAGAAGATTGATTATGCCATGCTAGACAAAACCTCAAATTTTGATTGGGAATATATTAAAAAAATTCGAGCGCATTTAGCAGTAATGAAAAATAATTTGGTTGAATTGGGTGATGATATAGTTAAGCTTAACGAACTGTTTTAATCTACGCAAATACATTTGGGTTTAAAATGGAAGCTCAAAGGGAAATGGCAGAAATGACAAAGGAAAAGTCTTTAAAATTAATGCAAGATTTATTTGAGTATCAGTATATCATTAAAGAAGTATTTGAGAAGATTGACAATCCTTGGCTAGAACAATCGCCAGACAATCGCTTTAAACCCCAAAGCTTTTATTTTGATTTATGGGTATGGGAACATGAATATTGCGAAATGACAAAAAAAATTAAAGCACATCTAGCATTAATAAATAATATTAATTTTGCTAAATTAGATGATGATATAATTGAACGTGCGATTGCTGAAAAATATAAGCCCATATGATTATACTATTCTCCAATGCCCGATTGCATATGAAAACTCTGGATTAACAAACACACGTTTTGTGTTTGTTCTATCTAATGACTTCTTTGTTACAACAGTTGTGTTGATCTCATGTAGATTAGATCGCAGCTTGTAATTGTCATGATGAAAAGTCTTATTGCCAAACAATGCTTCTTTGTAGTTGTCATGGGTTATGCTTGACTGCACAACACTACGAGATATTCCCTTTGCTTTTTTAACAACTTTTTTTTGGCTTGAAAGACTGTACATTTTCGACCTCAAACCAACAAACTCCTTGATCACACCTCCAGATAATTCATCCTTCATCTTACCTAAAACCTTCTTGTTAATATCTGAATGCAAAGGCGAATCTTTAGGGTAATCAGATGTGTCGTACCATCCCGCATGCCCTTTAGCTACTTCTAATTCCATGTCTTTGTAAAAATCTTCAGTAGGGATGTCGATTACAAAGGAATCTGTATCTGTGTAAAGTACTTTGGACTCTGGATACAAGGGTTTAAAGTAGTCGTAAAGAAATTCTAACATCAAAAGCTTCGACAGCTCTAAAACAGTAAACCCAATAAAAACGGGCTTATCCAATTTGACTTTCTTTTTTTTCATCATTATGCCAAAAAGCTGATCATGAAATCTTCTGAAGTCCTGATAATTAGGTTTTGAAGTCAACTTAATTGCAACGTTTTCTCTGGTGACCAATCTAACATCTTTACGCTTGTGCGGATTTTCCATAGTCTTTCCAAAACAGCTGTTGTTCATCAACTTGAAAAAGTCTTTTTCTGAAGCATCTGTGGATTTAGTTCTGAGATCAGTGTTCTTCATGATGTATGGTTTCATGAACTGTTCTTGATCAAAAGCAATTATACGATGAACAGCTGTCAACTTTAAACCATGTCTTAAATAAAATTGAAGAAGTCTGTAATGACAGACATAATTTTTTTTGTCACGAAGATTAGGCACAAGTTTAGGTGGTTCTGTCATTGACACTTTTAGACTTTCAGCCGCTAATGGATAGTCATTATGGTAATCATGAAGTTCATGAGGATATTCTAAATCAACTTCTAGAATGAGACCTCTTTTACGATCAGCTTCTAGAGTAGGTAGCCATTTTAAAAACTTTTGAATGTCTTTGAGTCCTGTGTACATTTTAAAGTTGCGTAATGGAAGTGATTGCGCCATAGCCCAACCATACAGATTGTTTGCATCTAAATACATGAGATAGTTAGACCTTTTACTTGGATCATAGTCGTCCAAGTATTTGTTGTTTGCTTTACAGTAATGGTGCGACGCCATACTGATTCCCCCACGCAATCCGTTTTCAATCATCTGAAGCATTGGCAGGTCAGACAATAAATCAATTTGTACTCCAGTAAATTTTAAGAAAGCGTCCCAGCTCATCCCAGGCGCAGAAATGTAATGCGCGGGATCCAGGCTGTAATGTTTCATGCAGGTCTTCCTATAATTTTCAAAGACGTCCGCCAACAAACAGGTATCCGCCATTAAATAGGAATCATGATAGTCTCCCATCGTTTTACACTCTAACTTCTGCCACGCATCTTGAGCATGCTGGTAATCAGAATCACTGATGTCCTTTCCTCTGAGACTAGAAAAGAACGCGCCTTTAGGCGGAAGTGTATCTTCGTCAAACCTTTCCCAACTGTTCATGTACTCATAAGGGTAAACGCCCTTTCTAACAAGAGTTGGGTCAAAATATTCTTCTGTTATTGGGCAGGACTTTAAGGACATAGCCAGTGACTCTAATGAACCCATCATGTGTTGCATAGAGTCGTAGAAAGACATGTTATTTAAAGTGAAACACATGTACTTTTCTGATGACTGTGCAATGCATGACACCCTGAAGTCGCTGGTTACTGCTTGCATTATAAGGTGAGAGTCGTAACCTCGCAAGTTGTGAAAGAATATAGGCAGCTTCCATGTCTTTGGTTCAAACTTTAGTTGAAGATTGCATTTGTTATGTGCTGCTCCTCTAAACTTTCCACTAATGTGATCATGGTCTCTTACTGTTGGATTCTCTGCGGTGGCAACCAAGGCCGCCCCACAAATCCAACAGTGAGTGGCTGAGTCATACTGTTGTTGGTCTTCAGGCGTCATTATGATTTCAGATAAGTTTAGATTATTAGAACAGGCATTACGCACTTGCTGCATGCGTTTTAAGAAGTATTTTGCAGCAGTTGGTCCTCTGTATAATTCTGGCTTTGAATGGGCGCCATCCGACCTAACAATGATGAAGGCAAATGAGCAAATCTGATGATTACTCATTAAGACTGTTTTAGGAAGTTTCTGTGGGGTTGGTCCTTCATAAGGAACAATGAGTGATTCGAAGTCTGCGTAAACAACATATGGACTAGTTTGCAACCGTTTCCAGTTCTTAAAACTAACTTTACTGCCTTCTCCGGGCGTAATTAGTTCTGTATCACAGTCAACTGGGCTAATACAATGTTTTATATGTTCGCTCGCAGCTTGAACGGACGGAATTCTTGTTAAACATTTTCTACAGAATTCTTGTTTGCTATGTTGTTTTGTAGTATGCACTAGTAATCTACTCATTGTGCGTATTAGAGTGTAGTGCAACCCATTAAGGCTTTGCATTAGGAGTAAGTCTACATGACTCCTGGTTGGTTCGCCTATTGTTGGACTGTTCTTTGACACTCTAATTGGCAGAAGGTTGGTTTCTTCAGACCATGTGTAGACATTAACAGTTATTGGTGGATTTTGTTTTTCAAACTGATCAATTTTGTCTACAGCCATAGGAAATTCAAGGCCGTTAAAGTTAAGATTATTGGCCCACTGTAAATAGTTAGATACTCTCTCTGCATTTTTGGCAACGTGATGCAGCCTAGCAAGAACGCACCACATAAAACATTTGTCGTCTGAATTTTTTATGTTCAAAACTGCTTTCTTTGCAACTAATGTTGGAGGCAGTGGAATGTAAGCCTTGCCTACAATTGGCTCATACTTAGCTTGTCTTAATCTGATGTCTAGGACTTCACCCTCTGACCAACCAGAGCCTCTCATTTTAGCTGCTTCAGAGGCTTCATTAAACTGTGTAAGAAGTTGATCTGCCCAACCGGGTGTTAAGTCATTATGAGAAAGAATAGTCTGCTGTTTAGTTGAGACCCAGACTTCTAGATTTTCTTCGTTTATTGTTATATAGTCGATTAAAACAACTAACCTTACTTTAACTGGAGGGTTTATTGTTAGTTTACTTGGAACTTGAGAAATAGCATGTACAACGCTTGCCTGTACCTTTGTTGGATCAATAACTTCTAAAACGACCTCATTTAAAGCTTTTGACAAACGCTCTTCCTCGAGCATTGCTTCAAACAATTCATCTGAACCTTCATATATCTTATCCATGTTGAGCTTCTTTTCTAACTCAAAATATTTATTTAAATCAAAAAAATAAAAGTTAATCAGAATCAATATCAACGGTCTTTTTGTGCTTGGACTCATAAACTAAAGTATAAACGCCCTTTGGGGTTGTTAATGTGAGCTGTTTAGAACAGAGTTTAATGTTTCGTTTACTTTTTTTAAACATTCCTTTTTTATCTGGTCGGTGTCTGGTTGTTGAGAAAAAGTTGCCCTTGCCTTTCTTTGAAGATCAAACTTTTGTCTTTTGTAGTCCTCAAAATCAGCCTGTAGGCGACTAAATTCTTCATCCGTGATGTTTGAGTCAACTAGTGCTTTATCAATTATCAGTTTGAACGAACTAAGTTTAGCTGTTATTAGTTGAACCATAGCTGTGTGCTTTTGGAGTTTAGCTTTTATTTTTTTGCTGACAGCACTTACAGCCAATGAACACAGGCCAAGAGTTAAAGACAAACCACCTAGAGGTATAGCTGCCGGTGCACCTACGCCTGTTGCTAAGAGACCTACACTTGTTCCTGCTGTTAAAGCACTAGTGATCGATGCTCCAGTATTAACATATGTAACAGCATTAAAGACAGCAGAATACCTTCGTTTGGTTTTACTGTATTTTGAAAGGTCCTGCTCTAGTTTTTGTTGCATTTGTGTAATGTTGGTTAATCTGAAAGTTTTTATGTCTACAGCAGCAGCTATCTCTTCTTTGGGCACTTTTGGATAAGTCGTAACAGACATGCTTTTTTAAAATAAAAATAATTTAGTATTGGATATCTTTCAATCTGTTATCTTGAATATTCAGCTGCGCATCATATATTAAAAACAAATGTACATTAAGTGGTTTATCACTCTCTTTTTCTTTATCAATTTGAATGTTTATTACGTCTTTAACTGTTCTCCCACTCCCATGCAACTGATTATCTTCTGTTGACCTTAGGTCAATCCATAAACCGTATTTCGTTGTTAAATATTCATCAAGTCTAACACTGTGAAGGTGTAGATCTTTAGACACAAGGTCTACTGTTGGATTTCTACACCTCCCGCCTCCAAACAATTTTCTTATTTCATCAAAATGATGATAAGGTTTAAGCCCACTACCGTAGACTTGGTTAGGACTACCCTCAATTGAACATTGTACTTTCGTTATTTTAGGATTGATAAACTTTTCACTTTGTCTTTTGAATGGTTCTTCATCTTCACACAGCAATAAAATACCTTTAAGGGATCTTGCTGCGGCGCTAAAACTAAAGTTCCATATTGTGTCTGCCCTGCTTTTAGGATATTTTGAATGATGAATCACTCTTTCGTAATATATTGCTAATTTTGACTGATATTGTTGCTCAATCAGCCTTGCTAAGTTAGGGTTGCTAACAATGTCAAACTCTAACGAGATGTCGAAAATGCTGTACTTGGAATCAGTGTCTGTCGATCTAATGACACGTTTGTATTCATTAAAAGTTAGTTCATATGACAATCTGTCTTTTAATGCTCCTTGAAAGTATGGCGCATGCGCTTTTAACAACTCAAAATCCAAGGGTATAGAAAAGCGATTTCCATAAGCAAAACTTACAGCTTCATACTTGTTGCCGTCTTTAGCGTCTTCGGCGTCTATTCTGTGTTTTAGTGCTTCGTTATTTTCGATTCCTTGAAACGCAAGATCGGCCCTTTCATTATCGGTTAGCCATAGATCAGAATAGATTAGAAATATGTCTGCATTGTGTAAAGAAAATATTTCTTGCCCCTCAAGTTTTATAGAAATTTTCTTAACGATTGCCCGTCCCAGATTCTGTACAACTGTCCTGTTTACGTCTGTTGCTGAATCAAGTTCTATTTTAAAAGTAAGCCGTGCAGATCCCGGCACAATCACTTCATCTGCTCCTAGGTCTGGAAATTTGACAGTAAGAATCTGATCTGAATCAATAGTAGATGGATTATTTGGAACAATAATATTCTGTTTATTTCCCTTCACGCCAAAGGGCTCTTTCAGTCTTCTATGCGGGTCAAGAATCGAACCATATGCTTGTGACATTTTTTTTATAAAACAAAATAAAAAGTTAATTATTTAAAAACATGGCAGAAGAAGATTATGATGTTTTTGATCCTGGAGACGACATGAGTGAAATGACGCCTTTGACACATCCATTACAATCATTGCGGCGTGAATTAACAGAAAGTAAGGTCAAATCATTTTATCAAAGTTTAGGCCAAGAACCTCCCGAATTTATAGACCCTAATGATTTTGAAACAAAAGATGACCATTTGTTTGTGAAAAACGAGCAAGGACAACTTGTTCAGCTTACAACTAAACCAGACCCATCAAAGTTTTTAGCAAAGACTACAATTAGACAAAGGCTCAGTGTGAGCGATCAAAATCGCCTTGGCATTGCTAAACCGCGAAGATTAGACAGTGAGGCAGTTGCTAAACTTCAAAACACACTACAAGAACTCCCAACAGATAACCAAATACAAAACATACCCTTAAAGATTTAAGCCCAACAGCAGACGAAATAATAGAAACCAGTTTTTCAGAAGAAACAGTATTAAAAACTATGCACGATCCGCCGCTACCTATGAGAGAAATAACGGGGGGGGGGGGGGGGGGGGGGGGGGGGGGGGGGGGGAAAAAGGGGGGGGGGGGGGGGGGGGGGGGGGGGGGCCCCCCCTTTTCCCCCTTTTTTTCTCCCATTTACCTCCCCCCCCCTTTTCCCCCCCTCCCCCCCCCCCCCCCCCCCCTTTCCCCCCTTCCCCTTTCCCCCCCAAAAGCCCCCCCCCCCTTTCCTTCTTTTCCCCCTTCCCCGTTCTTCCCCCCCCCCCTTCCCCCCTCCCCCCCCATTCTTTTTTTCGGCCCCACCTGCGAGTTTGCCAAAAAAAAAAGGGGGAAGATGCCCCTTTGGGGGGGGGATAATCTCGTTTTTCCCCCCATTATTTTTAAGGTACCGGCACTGATGAAGAAAAAAAAAAAAATGTGGTTTGAAAACTTGCAAAAAAAAAAAAACATACGGGCACACACAAAAAACACACAAAAACGCGCTTTACATTTTTGAGAAATGAGAGAGAGAGAGAGAGGAAAAGGGGAGAAAAGAGAGAAAAAGGAGAGAGAGAAGGGGGGGAGAGGGCGACAGACAGACAGACAGAGGCAGAGACAAGAGAAAAGGGAGAGAAGAGAGAGGGGAGAGAAAAAGAAGGGGAGAAGGAGAGAGAGAAAAAAAAGGGGGTAGCAGCCCAGCCAAAAAGCCCCAACACGGAGACAGACAGACACAGACAGAAAAAATACTAGATAGTTTGGATATATAGATGGATGGATGGATGGGGGAAAAGGATGGGGGGGGGGGTTTTATAGGGGTATTGAGGGATGAATGATAGGGGGGTGGGTAGGTTGGGGGAAAGGAGGGATGGATGGAAAATTTGAATGGGATAACCGATAAAAAAGAGAGAAAAGGGGAGGGGAAGAGGGGGAAAGGGGAGAGAGAGGAGAGAGGGGATTTATTTTTTTAATTTCATAACAAGCAATTGTTTTAATATATTTTTTTTAAAATACAACAACAAAAAAACCCCACACAAAAACCCTAAAAACCCCTGAACAAAAAAAGAAAAAAAATGGAAAAGCAAAACCTTTTCATTAAAATTTTCAGTCTCAAAAAATTTTTCATAAAATCCTTTGCCCCCGGGAAGAAATTAAAAAAAAAAAAAAAACAAAAGACAACGAAAAAACTATCAAACCTAAGCAAAAAACATCGAAAGGGATTTATCCCCCCCCAAAAGACCCCAAAAACCCCAAATTCACAACCCAAAACAAAAATTTTTTCTCGTATTCCAAACAAAATAAATAAACAAACCGCGAAAAAAGGAAAGAAAAAAAAAAAGAAATTATTTGCATGCAAGCCATGAAGCCGATGAAATCCCCAGATTAATCTCGGGGAGAATTGCCAATTGCTCGGCCGCTATAACCGGAAATGAGACATTGACTCCGGGGGAAAATGACTAATTTGACGGTGATTCCACCAATAAAACGAAAAAGTACGGAAGCGTTGCCAATTCGAGGCCGGCCTCCGACGGACGGGAAAAAAAAAATTCCCATCGGACATTGCAGGGTGGTTCTCGCTTTCCATTGGCCAGCGGGGCCGCTTCCGGGGTCTTGACGCAGGCGCCGAGGAGGAGGCGTGAGACGCGAGGGCGAAATGTGTCTGGGCGAATTATCAGGGCCAGCAGGTGTTGGCGATAGAGTTCCGGCCTTTGTTTTGAGGCAGACGATGTCGATTGGTTCTCCATGTGAGTCACGTGCGATGACGATTGGCACCGCACCCGAACCCCCTTCCTTACCACCACCACCATTTCACGACCGCCCCCCCCCCCCCCCCACCGCCACCACCACCACCACCCCTGTCCCCTTCCCCCCCCCCTCCACCCCTCTCACTTGCCCTACTGCTTCCCGTTTCCTCCTCCCCCCTCGCCCCCTTCCATCTCCAGACCCTTCCATTCTCTCCCCATGTGTCTCTGTCTGTCTGTCCGTCTGTCTGTCTGCCTGGCTGTCTTTCTGCCTGCCTGCCTGCCTGTCTGTTTGTGTGTATGTCTGTGAATCCGTCTGTCTTTCTTTGTCTCTGTCTCTGCCTCTGTCTTGCTCTGTCCCTTTGTCTCTGTCTGTCTCTGTCTCTGTCTCTGTCTCTCTGTCTCTCTGTCCCTCTGTCTGTCTGTCTGCCTGTCTGTCTGTATGTCTTCTGTCTCTCTGCGTCTGTCTGTCTGTCTGTCTTCTCTCTCTCTCTCTCTCTCTCTCTCTCTCTCTCTCTCTCTTGTTAGAGCTGTAGGTAAATCACTATGGTTAACTCAAGAGATTATGTAGTTAGTAAAAATTCGAGATAATTTACAGAAGTCAACAGGAGACAGTGCTTAGTTTTGGAAACAAAAACGAAATAAAAGTAATTACCGGGAAAAGATAAGCTGAAGAACATTACTGTAGTGAACTTATTTATAAAAAATGCAAAATTTCTCTGGAATAGCGATTAATAAACTGTTTGGGAAGAAATCTACAACTGCAAACTACAAAGCAATATCGATTCTGTCTACCGTATTTTAAACCTCTCGAAAGGCATCTTAAATAAAATATCCAAGCATACTGTATTAAATCTAATTGCACCAAAGCGGAGAATCATTCCTGTCATACAGTACTAATAGATCTAACTGAACAATGAAATCCAAACATTTATAGCGATGTTCTTACGGGAATACATTTTGTTGATTTTTCTAAAGCTTTTGTCGTATTTGACCACGATCTGCTCAAAACACGTTATATTGTGCTTTTTATGTTTTCTTGAATAACAGGAGACAATAAGTTACAGGGTTTTTGGATTTTCCTCTTTATCAACGGTGAACAACGGTGTTCGTCAAGGGTCGGTCCTAGGTCTAGTTCTGTTTTCAGTTTATATTGGTGTTTTTGTCCGTCGAGACGACGAAGACCATCTAGTCATCTTGGGATCGGGGGTGAGTGCGTAGATGGCTGGTCAGGCCGATCTGCGCCTAGAAAGACCTATCACAGTATGGACAGGGGATGGTGGCGGCAGTTCAAGATCTGTTGACACTGGTCTTCCTGATCATCCTGCGCTGCTCAGTTGCAGCAATTCTGTTACTTTCACAGGTTTCTGCACCTTTGCGGACAACTGATCGCCACCAGTCTCTGTCCAGGGCAGTCTGCTCCCATGTTGTGTGGCTGATGTTGAAGGCCTTCAGGGAAGATTTGAGGTTGTCTTTGAAACGTTTCTTCTGGGCCTCCATGAGAGCGTTTTCCTTGTTGTAGTTCGCCAGACGATAGTTTCTTTGGCAGCCGATGGTCTGCCCCTGCGAAGCTGCGATTGCATCAGGATGGTGAAGATGCTAGGCAGGCCAGCACAAGTGAGGATTTCAGTGTCCGGAATCTTATCTTGCCACTTAATGCCCAAGAGTCTTCTCAGGCAGGTGGTGTGGAAATGGTTCAGTTTCCTGGCGTTTATATTAACGATCTGCCTTTGATAATTTCTTCCTCGTGCTGACTTTTTGTCGATGATCTTCTCAATATAGGTAGAAATGCAAATGCAGTGTGCATTGGTTTGCACAAATAATTATATTGACAGACTTCTTGAGCGCAAAGTGTAAAAAAAGGCGATTTCCTTATCAATTTTACCAGCAAAAAAACATTCGTAGTCATTCATTCATTTCCTCTCTCTCTCTCTCTCTCTCTCTCTCTCTCCTCTCTCTCTCTCTCTCTCTCTCTCTCTCTCTCTTCTCTCTCTCTCTTCTCTCTTCTCTTCTGTCTCTCTTCTGTCTGTTGTCTGTCTGTCTGTCTTCTTCTTCTTCTCTCTCTCTCTCTCTCTCTCTCTCTCTCTCTCTCTCTCTCTCGCACTCATAGACAATTTAGTGTATTGTTTTTCAGTGATTTTTGCTTCTCTTGTTCATATACGCTTCCTGTGACTGAAGCCCAAAAAGCCTGTGACGGGAGTTACGCGAACAGATTACATACCTTGGATTTATCCTTCAAGTTGTCAATTTGGATTTCAGAGGCAAAAGGACCTTAGCGTCAGACATTCTTCGCGAGTGAAAACAGTTTGGTTTTGGATGTGTATGGGCCAACTAGGAGTCCAAATTTTTTTTTTTTAATGTTAAGATTAAAGATTCACTAATTCTCTCTCTCTCTCTCTCTCTCTCTCTCTCCACACACACACACACACACACACACACACACACACACACACACACACACACACACACACACACACACACACATACGCACACATGCGCACAGGCACGCTCACTGCCGCGCATACTTGCACAGAGAGAGAGAGAAACAACACACACACACACACACACACACACACACACACACACACACACACACACACACACACGCACACATAGTAATCAAGACTTCCATTCGGTTTATTTAAATAATCCAAACAATTGTAGGCTGAAATCTGAGCGTCTGCCTCTGGTTGGAATCACTAACCCTGATGATATGCAACTAATACCTGCATGCAGATCATAATATCCTGTCGGAAGAAACTATAAACCAGTAAGTCAACGTCAGGCTATCTGGAATCCTTTAACGCCACAAAGCAGTTAAAGATGCGCAGAATAGGTTTGTTTGAAACGTCCAAAAGTGGTCGATAAAGAATGTTTTCATGTTACTTTACATTTTGGAAAACATGTATTTACGAAGACAATCTACAATAAATCCAAAGGATAAACGAGCTTTAAATTAGAAGAAGAAAAAAATAACGCGATTCAGATGAAACCTGAAGCGAAGAGAAAGAACAAGTTGAGACGGGATATTAAAAGGGTTGGGAAAAAAAGAAGAAAAGCTGAAGGGAGATAACAAA
>CM065726.1:772027-777027 GCA_033310375.1 Conus canariensis
AAATTCTTCATCCGTGATGTTTGAGTCAACTAGTGCTTTATCAATTATCAGTTTGAACGAACTAAGTTTAGCTGTTATTAGTTGAACCATAGCTGTGTGCTTTTGGAGTTTAGCTTTTATTTTTTTGCTGACAGCACTTACAGCCAATGAACACAGGCCAAGAGTTAAAGACAAACCACCTAGAGGTATAGCTGCCGGTGCACCTACGCCTGTTGCTAAGAGACCTACACTTGTTCCTGCTGTTAAAGCACTAGTGATCGATGCTCCAGTATTAACATATGTAACAGCATTAAAGACAGCAGAATACCTTCGTTTGGTTTTACTGTATTTTGAAAGGTCCTGCTCTAGTTTTTGTTGCATTTGTGTAATGTTGGTTAATCTGAAAGTTTTTATGTCTACAGCAGCAGCTATCTCTTCTTTGGGCACTTTTGGATAAGTCGTAACAGACATGCTTTTTTAAAATAAAAATAATTTAGTATTGGATATCTTTCAATCTGTTATCTTGAATATTCAGCTGCGCATCATATATTAAAAACAAATGTACATTAAGTGGTTTATCACTCTCTTTTTCTTTATCAATTTGAATGTTTATTACGTCTTTAACTGTTCTCCCACTCCCATGCAACTGATTATCTTCTGTTGACCTTAGGTCAATCCATAAACCGTATTTCGTTGTTAAATATTCATCAAGTCTAACACTGTGAAGGTGTAGATCTTTAGACACAAGGTCTACTGTTGGATTTCTACACCTCCCGCCTCCAAACAATTTTCTTATTTCATCAAAATGATGATAAGGTTTAAGCCCACTACCGTAGACTTGGTTAGGACTACCCTCAATTGAACATTGTACTTTCGTTATTTTAGGATTGATAAACTTTTCACTTTGTCTTTTGAATGGTTCTTCATCTTCACACAGCAATAAAATACCTTTAAGGGATCTTGCTGCGGCGCTAAAACTAAAGTTCCATATTGTGTCTGCCCTGCTTTTAGGATATTTTGAATGATGAATCACTCTTTCGTAATATATTGCTAATTTTGACTGATATTGTTGCTCAATCAGCCTTGCTAAGTTAGGGTTGCTAACAATGTCAAACTCTAACGAGATGTCGAAAATGCTGTACTTGGAATCAGTGTCTGTCGATCTAATGACACGTTTGTATTCATTAAAAGTTAGTTCATATGACAATCTGTCTTTTAATGCTCCTTGAAAGTATGGCGCATGCGCTTTTAACAACTCAAAATCCAAGGGTATAGAAAAGCGATTTCCATAAGCAAAACTTACAGCTTCATACTTGTTGCCGTCTTTAGCGTCTTCGGCGTCTATTCTGTGTTTTAGTGCTTCGTTATTTTCGATTCCTTGAAACGCAAGATCGGCCCTTTCATTATCGGTTAGCCATAGATCAGAATAGATTAGAAATATGTCTGCATTGTGTAAAGAAAATATTTCTTGCCCCTCAAGTTTTATAGAAATTTTCTTAACGATTGCCCGTCCCAGATTCTGTACAACTGTCCTGTTTACGTCTGTTGCTGAATCAAGTTCTATTTTAAAAGTAAGCCGTGCAGATCCCGGCACAATCACTTCATCTGCTCCTAGGTCTGGAAATTTGACAGTAAGAATCTGATCTGAATCAATAGTAGATGGATTATTTGGAACAATAATATTCTGTTTATTTCCCTTCACGCCAAAGGGCTCTTTCAGTCTTCTATGCGGGTCAAGAATCGAACCATATGCTTGTGACATTTTTTTTATAAAACAAAATAAAAAGTTAATTATTTAAAAACATGGCAGAAGAAGATTATGATGTTTTTGATCCTGGAGACGACATGAGTGAAATGACGCCTTTGACACATCCATTACAATCATTGCGGCGTGAATTAACAGAAAGTAAGGTCAAATCATTTTATCAAAGTTTAGGCCAAGAACCTCCCGAATTTATAGACCCTAATGATTTTGAAACAAAAGATGACCATTTGTTTGTGAAAAACGAGCAAGGACAACTTGTTCAGCTTACAACTAAACCAGACCCATCAAAGTTTTTAGCAAAGACTACAATTAGACAAAGGCTCAGTGTGAGCGATCAAAATCGCCTTGGCATTGCTAAACCGCGAAGATTAGACAGTGAGGCAGTTGCTAAACTTCAAAACACACTACAAGAACTCCCAACAGATAACCAAATACAAAACATACCCCTTAAAGATTTAAGCCCAACAGCAGACGAAATAATAGAAACCAGTTTTTCAGAAGAAACAGTATTAAAAACTATGCACGATCCGCCGCTACCTATGAGAGAAATAACGGCCCTTGATCATGCTTTGAAAAGCATCAGAGGCGAATTAACAAACAATTTAGCAAAACTGGGTGAACTAGATGAGCATATAAAAAGAGAAAAAGAAAAACTAGTTGAGGCTGATGACCACAACTTAGGACCTGGTGTTAAAGAAAGAATAACACAAAGACTAAAAGATCTTGAACAAGAGAGATCAGCAAGACTAGAAGTGTTGTCTACTAACCGAGAACAATTACGAACTCAAGTGAGCAGAATAAGAGAAACTATCCAAAGAATTTTATATGAAGACACAACGTTAGCAGAACGAATAAGAACACTGTTTAGAGAGCAAGGCGTCACATTAGCAAGTGTTATAACAGCCTTAGGATTTGCAATAAGTACACTGGTGTTGGCTATTACAGGCGGTGGGGGAGCAGTGCCACCAGGACCACCAACAGATAAATCATGGGTAAAAAAACAACTCGATCACCTTGCAAGTTTATTAAAAAAATTAGCCAGTAAGGCAATAGACTCTTTGCCTGGTATAATAGGGGGGATCGTTAGCTGGCTTTTGTCTGCCGCAAGTAAAGTAGTTGGTTTTATGGCTGAGCACTTATGGGCATTAGTTGTCTTAATAGTTGGGTTACTCTTTAGTAAGATAAAGACCAAGTAATCCTAGGGCAGTTAATCCAATAACAAGTGCCGTCTTTTCATATTCATGGTCATTATTTCTTGGTGGGATTGAATGGGGGGGGGGGGGGGGGGGGGGTTTGGGGGGCTCGGGGATTGGTGGGGCTTCTTTTTTTATTGCTATTGCTGGCTTAGAATTTATGTCGTTTTTTCCGACCTTCTCTTCTTTACCAGCCACAAGGATTTCATTATTATAGTTTATTATTGTTCCTATCTGAAGTCTGAGGTCAGAAGGCAGCATGTATAAACCAGTGCCAACGGCAAAGTCTACTTTCGATCTTGCAAATTGTAAAACATTTTGGTACCTTTTAATACTTGAAGGCAAATCAATTGCAGAATTAATAGAATCCTCTAAATTTGCTAAATACTGTTTTTGGGCGTCAAAGCCAGTAGAAGGATCAATTATGTTTGATCTCGTTTGTGCTTGCGAACCTAGCAAACACCAAACATAAGTACGAATGGAGTCGTTTATTCGTTCTATTCCCGCTCTAGTTAGACCATTAGAAGTATCCAAAATAAATGTTGTCCATGCTGTTTTATGCTCTTGCTCTATGGACCCGAGGTGAACAGTTGTGCCTGAAGAGAAAGATGTGTAAGGAGGATTCCAATCATAGTTATACTTTCTATGCACGCCCCAATAATAAAGAGTGCCTAAACCATGATTAAGATCCAACTTTTGTCTAAAGTCTGTCTTTGGGTCAATATCAAATTCGTTACAGATCCTTTCAAAAGCCTTGTAATCTATTCTGTTGCTGAATGGATTAAACGTTTTGTCATTTGGTAATGGTGCTTGCAGTTCAGATAAAATACGTCTGAAGGTGTAATAAAAATGAAATCTATACACTGACCTCACCAAAGGATCAGGATGATTTAAATGATCAGCATACGATACTCCACACCCAGTTGATGCACAAAACACAGCAAAGTTTAACTGGTTCTGATAAAACTGCATCGGATGACTAAACCACACTTTTGGGATGTAGTCTTTTTTAATAGGGGGGTTAAGATATCTGTTTAATGGAGTACTAACCTTTACTTGAAAGGCGTCAGTCTGAGTCACAGAAATGTCGAGAGTATCAGTTGTTATATCTTTAGGACTGTAGTGCGGTCCAACAGAATATTTTGCATTAGTATATTTGAATGCACTCATTTTTAAATTTGTTTTAAAAATGTTTGTAACAATAACAACTCAAGGCAGTCCTTCGTTTTTAGAGTATGCTATTGATAATAACTGCGGAACCCAAAGGGTCGCACTCCATGAAATATTCTACAAAGTCGTATGGTTTAATATAAGTCAATCCAAGAGGAATAATGGGATTTCAAAACTTGACAGAAGAGGAGACGTAATTAGCCAGTTAACCATACCTGATGGTTATTACGGGTTTTGCTCGCTAAAAGAAGCAATGAGTAACTTCGACATTACTCTCAAACTTAACAATGCAAATCTAAAAACAATGTTGACATTCAAACATGAAGGAGAAGAAGTCAATTACTTTTTTGATGTAGAGCTAGCTAAAATGTTAGGCTTTAAACCCAATCAAGCCTATTATAGATTTAGAGTTACACCAGACAAAACTACTTATGAGGGGGAAAATCCGCTCGATCTTGCATTACATTCATTACTCTATGTTCATTTAGACGAGCTGAGCACTGATGAAAACTTATATGATGGAAGGCCCTCAACTGTTTTAAGAGCTCTTCCATCAGGGAAAGCTGCATATTGCGATTATGAAATTATACGATTCCCTAATTTACAGTTTAAAAGATTAGCTTGTGGGAGGGTCGGATCGTTTAATATAAAGATCACAGATAAAACAGGGAAAGTCGTGAAATGTGATAACCTGCACATTGTTTTAGAAATAAAATAATACGTTGTTTTAAAAAATGTCACGTGGACCAGACGATTCGGGGGTTACATTAGCGCCTGAGAGGTGTGTAACTTTAGAATTAAAAGACCTTGCAGACGTTGAGGACTTTGAACAAAACGGTGAGATAGGCACTTTATATGGTTTTGAGTACACTAAAGATGGTTATTATAAACGC
>CM065726.1:782027-794527 GCA_033310375.1 Conus canariensis
GCGCGCGTGCGTGCGTGCGTGTGTGTGTGTGTGTGTGTGTGTGTGTGTGTGTGTGTGTGTGTGTGTGTGTGTGTGTGTGTGTGTGTGCGTGCGCGCGCGCGCGCGTGTGTGCGTGTGCGTTCTGGCGTGCATGCGTACGTACGCGCGCGCGCGCGCGTGTGTGTGTGTGTGTGTATGTGTGTGTCTATACCAGCATCTAAGTATTTCCGCATGTGCTTGATCCCATGATCACTGACGCAGATGAATTCCCAAACAAGAGACATGCTCCTTCACACGGAGACGCGATCACACAGAATCTTTATCACCATAGAAACGAAAAAGAAAGAAGAAAAGACAAAAGAAAGAAACAAGGCAAGAAAGAGAGAAAGGAAGGAAAAAAGGAAGAACAAAACAAAAGAACGAAAGAAAGAACGGAAAAAAAATATTTAAAAAAAAACAACGGAAGAAAGTATTTAAGAAAAAAGAAAGAATCAGAGAAAATAAGAAAGAAAGAACAAAAATTAATAAAGAAAGAAGAAAAGAAAGTAATTAAGAAAGAAAGAAAGTAATTGAGAAAGAAAGAAAACAAAAGGAAGCATGAAAGACCGAAAGAAAGAACAAAATGAAGTCATTAAGAAAGAAAGAAACAAAGAAAGAAAAAAGAAACAAAACAAAGAAACAAAGAAAGGAAAGAAGAAAAAAAGAACAAAAAAGGCAGAACAACGAAAGGAAAGGCTAGACATGGAATTAAGACAAGCAGAGAGAATACGATAGAAAGAAATATAAGAGCACACACACACACTCACAAGAAGAAAATAAATATCTCGAGCAACAACAACAAAACAAAACAGATAGAAAATATATATATATATATATATATATATATATATATATATATATTATATATATATATATATAATGCTGAACAATTAAGTTGTGGGGGAAAACAAGTGTAGATTAACAATTCTTCCATCATTGTAGTAATGACTTGGCAAAGATTTGAAATTACAAAAAAAGGGGGATAGAAGATAAAATGTATGTTATAAATATGAAAACCCTTCTCTAGCTAAATTTAGAAAGAGAGGGTGTTAGTTACCGCCAATGACATTGACAAACAAAGCACATGACAAGACACGATGCATTTCAACCACTTGGGTCTTCTTCAGGCGAAAAAATAAATCACATTTAACATTTAAGACAGTACAAACAAAGAACGAAAATGACTCATCTGTTGTTAGTCCATGTGGTGGGGAGAATAGCCGCTAGGCGGAAAAGACAAGGGGGATTATGGGAGAGGAAAAGGAGGGGGGGGGGGTTCGTGGGGGGAGGGGGGGGGTTGTGTGATACGATAGGGTTGTGTGTCTAGTTTAGTGGGGTGGTGTGATATCTTTGTGACGGTTGTGATAATGGTGGATTGATAATAATGGTAAGGGGGGGGGGGGGGGGGGGGCAAACTGGGAAAAAAAAAATTAAATTATATATAGAAGGGGTAAATAAGTACATGAACAGAAGAAACTTAAAAAAAAAAAAAATAGATAAATAAAAAAGTTTAGGTGAATAAAATATATGATTTCGCTGGGTGATGAAAGAGGTGGTGGTAGTTATGTGTGGGTAGTTGTGAAAGGTGTGTGGGTAATGTTAATGAGGGAGGGAAGGGGATGGAAGATAAATGGGTGATAAGGTATGATTGGGAGGGGCGGTGAAAAAAAAAAAAAAAGGGAGGAGGGTAATGTGTGTGTGTGTGGGGGGGGGGGGGGGAGGAAGGGGGGCAAGAGAAGGAGAGCTCATATCTCTTCATCCACTATGGGGTGGGGGGTGGGAGGTTCATATTAATTGTGTTGTTTAAAAAAGTAAACAATGCTGCATGAGGGAACCATCGCAGTCCCTCTCTGAGGGAGATCTGTATGTATTGCCTGCTCCTAGGCCTTTCGTCCGCTGGATCGGAACTCATCAGGGAGACACGGCTGATTGTGTCTGTGCTCTTGGCGTCAAATAGAGACACACCACAGTCCGTAATTCTGTGGTGTTCTCACCACCAAGGGTTCAAAAAAGAATCCAACAGCACCCCCAAAGCAGCCTGTGAAAGGTAGATTAAAAACAAAACGAAAGTGTGGAGAAGAAAAAAGTTGCTGAAAAACTAAAAACATTATGCAAACAGTATAAAATGTCGGGGACAATTTTTGAGCCTATGCTTGAGGATCCCTTAAGGATGCAAGGGAGATCAAAAGATATGGAACAGTCTGAGTGGTCAGCTCTGCTGTTCAATAACCCAAGCATTGTCAGCGGCTAAGAATTGTGCAGAAGAACCTTTACTTGGATCTCCTAAGAGATGCAATCGCCCACTGTATATATATATATATATATATATATATATATAAGGAAAAAAAGTTTGTGTGTGTGTGTGTGTGTGTGTGTGTGTGTGTGTGTGTGTGTGAGAGAGAGAGAGAGAGAGAGAGAGAGAGAGAGAGATGGTGATGAGGATGATGATGATGATGATGATGATGATGATGATCTGTATTTCCAAGGGTAACAGATAAGCAAACACATGTTTTTTTCATCCGGCCCTTGCACCGCTAAGGGACTAACTAAGCATGACTGGCGACTAAAACTTACAAAACTGTTAACAAACACACATATCTTCACAAATACATTAAAAAGTTGATGAGCTGTTCCTCCATTAAGATTTAAGCGTAGATCACTTTAAAGGGGAAAAAATGATTGAAACAACAAACAAGAATAAAGAAATCGATTACAAAGAAGAAAAAAATCAGCACACACAGACATAGAATAAGCGATCTACCTATCGAAGGAGAGAGAGAGAGAGAGAGAGAGAGAGAGAGAGAGAGAGAGAGAGAGAGAGAGAGAGAGAGAGAGAGACGCTTTGACGCTTGACGCTTGACGCTTGACGCGCGCTTTCACGCCGCGCCATTTATTGTGGGGCCCTCGGCCCGTCCACAGGAGTACGCAACATACATTTCAACATGACAACAACAAAAACATTTGATTGAAACGTTTGATTGTAACATATTTAGTTTTCTGTTTAGAAATTCTATTCTTCCTATATCGTCAGTATTACTATCACATAAGGGTTTCTCTGGTTTTTAAGGCATAGAAGATGTACATTGCAATATCTCTTATGGTTTCAGTATTATCGTTTTGTAGCAGACTTTCCAGTGTGATTGCGTTTCTATTACTAAAGTGTTTGAAAATGTATTTTGTTCGCAATTGCCTGTAATTTGGGCACCACATTAAGAAGTGCATTTCTGTTTCTACTGTAGGGCAAAAGGGGCATGTTGTTATAGCTTGATTATCTATATATTTTTTTATTGCCATGCAGTTCGTTTATTCCTAATCGTAGTCTTGTCAATGCTTTCCTGAACTTCGCGATTGTGATTACGTGAAGGTATTCTTCAGTTTGGTGTATAGTTTTAAACGTATGATATGTTGTAAATCGTTCACTATTCGCTATTTTGTTATGCCAGTTCTGTTTGTAACAATCTATGATTCTTTGTTTTAGTGTTATGATAAATCTTTGCTCGTTTTCTACGCCTTCATTCAACCAAACTTCAGAGAAGCCATACGTATCCAAGCAGCGTTTAATTTCCAGTGCCCAGTTCTGTGGTTTGTCAATTTCTGTTTTTTCTCTTTCATATGCTTGTCTAGGTATCCTGTCTGGAGTCATCTTCATTAATTTAAACCAATATCTGATTGCTTTTATTGAACTGTCTATACTCATCGGATATCTTCCTAGTTCTCCGTATACTAAGTTGTTTGGCGTTTTCTTCCCTACCCCCATGTATCTTTTACATGCGAATAAATGTATATTTTCCACCGCGGAATAACGAGTCAAACCCCATACTTCTGCTGCGTACAGTAGCAGTGGCTTGACCTGTGTATCAAATAGCTTAAAAAATATATTTATATCTAAGTGTCCTAAACTATACATTGTTTTCATTATTTCACCTATTTTCCCTTTCGCCCTTCCTGCATATTCTGAAAGTGAAATATCTACTGAGAGTTTGGTCGTTAAAGTGAAACCTAAATATTTGTAGCTGTTTACTACCTCAATTTCTTCCCCTTTGTAGTTCCATTTTTCTGGTCTGCCAAGGTATCCTCCTTTCCTAAAGACCATGATTTTTGTTTTTTGGAGATTAACCTTTAGTCCAATGCGGTCCGAGGCTTCCTGTGGGTTCTTAATTTGGTTTTGCAGACCTGCTGGAGTTCTTGCTATTAAAGCTATGTCATCAGCGAATAGAAGTGAAAATATTTCTGCCTTTCCGGGTAAGAATTGATATCCGTGTCTTCCTTTAGCTGTGACATTGTCTGCAACTTCTGTAATTAGTAATGAAAAGAGAGAGAGGAGAGAGAGAGAGAGAGAGAGGAGAGAGAGAGAGAGAGAGAGAGAGAGAGAGAGAGAGAGAGAGAGAGAGAGAGGAGTAAAAATAGGACAACTTTTTTTTTCTTCTTTTAATGGAGAAGCCCCACCAGAGAAAGCTCTGAACGTTCTTTTGATCTTTGGGCCAAATCTATCAAACATTTCCTCCCCACCATCATCACATAATGCATCACCATTTCCACTCCATCATTATCTATAATCGGCGGTAGCATGCATGTAAAGGAGATGTCTTGTGTTATTTTGTTTGTTTGTTTTGTTTTGTTTGTTTGCTTGTTTGTTTGTGTGTTCGTTCGTTCGTTGTTTCTTTCTTTCTTTCTTTCTTTCTTTCTTTCTTTCTTTCTTTCTTTCTCTCTCTCTCTCTCCCCCCCCCTCTCTCTCTCTCTCTCTTTCCTTCCTTCTTTCTTTCTTTCTTTGTGGTTCGTGCTTCCTCTCATCGATGTTTCATGTGCCTCGAGATCTCTTCGTGATGAAGTGAAAGACATTGATGGGGGTGGGTGGTGGAGAGGTGGTGGTGGGTGTGGGGGAGGGGTGGAGGTGCTTGCTGCCTTGCGGTTGCATAACCATCGCATGACTGGGAGAGAGAGAGAGAGAGAGAGAGAGAGAGAGAGAGAGAGAGAGAGAGAGGGAGGGAGGGAGGGAGAGAGAGAGAGATAGAGACAGAGAGAGAGAGAGGGAGAGAGAGAGAGAGAGGAGAGAGAGAGAGAGGAGAGAGAGAGAGAGAGAGAGAGAGAGAGATGGATACGGATACGGATGATTTAATCATTGTAGGCCATAGCCCCTTATGATGGGGCAACAGACAGTCAGAGAGAGAGAGAGAGAGAGAGAGAGAGAGAGAGAGAGAGAGAGAGAGAGAGAGAGAGAGGAGAGAGAGAGAGAGACATTGATTGATTGATTGATTGATTGATCTTTAAAACGCAACGATGAAGATTTTAGGCCAAAGCATAGTCTTACAGTCTGTCCTTGTTATGGATATATTATTTCAAAACATATTATTCTTTCAACATTCATTATCATTTCAACACATATTAAACCTAGTCTTACAATCTGTCCTTCTCATGCATACATTATTTCAAAAGATGTAATGAGAGAGAGAGAGACAGAGACAGAGAGACAGAGAGACAGAGACAGAGACAGAGAGACAGACAGAGAGACAGACAGAGACAGAGAGTGAGTGAGTGAGTGAGTGAAGGAGACACAGAGAGAGAGAGAGAGAGAGAGAGAGAGAGAGAGAGAGAGAGAGTGTGTTAGAAAAAGACAGAGAGAGAGAGAGACGGGAGAGACGGCAGAGACGGGAGAGAGAGAGAGAGAGAGAGAGAGAGGAGAGAGAGAGAGAGAGAGAGAGAGAGAGAGAGAGAGAGATAGTGAGTGAGAGAGAGAAAGAAAGAAAGTGAAGGAGATGGAGAATGAGAAATGGGAAGAAGTAACGAAGCACACACACACACACACACACACACACACACACACACACACACACACACACACACACACACACACACACTCACACACACACACACACACACACACACACACACACACACACACACACACACACACACTCACACACACACACACACACACACACACACACACACACACACACACACACACACACACACAGTGAGAGAGAGAGATTGATTGATTGATTGATTGATTGATTGATTGATTGATCTTTAATACACAATGATGGAGATTTTAGGCCAAAGCCTAGTCTTACAATCTGTCCTTGTCATGCATACATTATTTCAGCACATATCATTCGTACTGACAATTCAACATAACAACATGGTAATCTAATTCTACAATGATAAGCAAACAATTCATAAAAGCACTAATGAGATGGGGGATGGTAAAACAGAAGGAAACTGACAAACAAACAAACAAGACTACAGAGAGAGAGGTCAGAGGAGGGTGGGGAAGAGAGAATGGTAGGTAGGGGGAGGAGAAAAGGGATGGTAGACAGAGTGGGAGTGGGGATGAGCGATTTTAACGGAGTAGGTTTTATGTTTAGACGATTTATTCAAAGTATGGTTCACAGAAGACTTTGCGAATGGGCGCTAATCATTGTAATTGAATAATTTAATTACTGAGACATAAAATGTTTATGCAAATGTTCCTTGAAAAGTTTTAAAGTATTCATGTTTTGTAGATTCGGTGGAAGTGAGTTCCAGACATATGGTCCAGAGAGAGAGAGAGAGAGAGAGAGAGAGAGAGAGAGAGAGAGAGAGAGAGAGAGAGAGAGAGAGAGAGAGAGAGAGAGAGAGAGAAAACAGCAACAGCAAAAGAGATAGACAAACAAGCAAAGAAAGAGTCGAGTGAATAGTGAAGGGAAGGGGAAAAAACTGAACGCAAATCTTCGAGATGGAGGCAGAGAGACAGAGACATTACAAACAAGCCAACTAGACTGAGAGACAGACAGGTGGCGCCACAGTCCTTACTCACTATGCAAGTCATGAGCTGACAGCCAATAAACAGCCAGAGATTCTTTGGACAGGTCACAGCAAGGAATTAAAACAATATGCAAATATGCGTCAAAAAAGAAAGGATTGATGGATTTCTCGAGGGATTTGTGTGTGAAAGATTTTCAAGGAGGTTCGTCCGAATAAACAAAATAAATAAATAAATAAATGAATAAAAAGGGAAATTAAAAAAGGAGAAAGAGACACAAGGAAACAAAACAAAATGAATAATAAATGCTTATTTCCAAGAGAAATGAATAGAAAAATAAATATATAATAGGGGGTGGGGAATAAACAAAGAATGAATAAAGAAATTAAAAAAAATAATAAAGAGTGGTGTCATTGAACAAAAGAATAAATACATGAAGTAATGAATCTTCGATTGGGAAGTCGGTTCATATACTTGCAGTTTCTTCCTCAGTTGACTTTGATTTTTAGATCCTGAATTAATTTCAATAATATTGTAAAAAGAGAGAGAGAGAGAGAGAGAGAGAGAGAGAGGAGAGAGAGAGAGGGAGGGAGAGAGAGGGAGGGAGAGAAGACAGAGAGAGAGAGAGAGAGAGTCAAAGACAGAGAGAGAGGAGAGTGAAACAGAGAGAGGGGGGGAGGCGGGGAGGAGGGAAGGAGGGAGAGAGAGAGAGAGGGGGGAGGAAGAGAGAGAGGACCGAAAGAGAGAGAAAGAGAAAGAACAGAGAGAGAGAGAGAGAGAGAGAGAGAGAGAGAGACAAAGTGAACGAGATAGAGAAAGAAAGAGAGGGGGAGGAGAAAAAACATGAGAAATGGGAAGAAGCAACAAAGCACAGAGAGAGAGAGAGAGAGAGAGAGAGAGAGAGAGAGAGAGAGAGGGAGAGAGAGAGGGAGAGAGAGAGAGAGAGAGACGGACAGACAGACAGACAGACAGACAGACAGACAGACAGACAGACAGAGACAGAGAGAGGCAGAGAGAGATCGAAAGAGATAGACCGAGAGACAGAGAGAGAACACAGCAAAACAGCGAAAGAGGCAAACATACAACAACAACAACAGCTACAAAGAGTCGAGTGAGTTATGGAGGGAAGGGGGAAAATTGGACGCAAATCTTCGAAATGGAGGTAGAGAGACAGAGACATTACAAACAAGCCAACTAGACAGAGAGACAGACAGGTGGCGCCACAGACCCTACTCACTATGCAAGCCAGGAACCTACAGCCAATAAACAGCCAGAGATTCTTGGGCAGGTCACAGCAAGAAATTAAAGCAATATGCAAATATGCGCCAAAAAAGAAAGGATTGATGAATTCTCGAGGGATTTGTGAGTGAAACATTTTTATGGAGGTTCATCATGATAGAACAAAAGAAATAAATAAAGAGGGAAATAAAAAGAGAGAAGATAGCGATACAACGAACCAAAACAAAAAATGAATAATAAATGCTGATTTCCAATAAAATGAATAGAAAAATAAATAAAGAATAGCAGGGCGTGGGGGGATAAAGAAAGAACGAATTAAGAAATTCAAAACAGAAAAGGGGGTGTTATTGAACAGGAGAAAAAATAAATGAAATAATGAATCTTCGATTGGGAAGTTGAGTTTCATATACTTGTAATTTGTTCGTCAGTGACGTTGATTTTTTTAGATCTTGAATGAATTTGGACAATATTGTAAGGTGAGAAGATACGTATCTATCAAAAGAATTAAAAGAGGTGAGAGAGAGAGAGAGAGAGAGAGAGAGAGAGAGAGAGAGAGGAGAGAGAGAGAGAGAGAGAGAATGAGAGAGACAGACAGACACGCTGACAGACAGACAGACAGACAGACAGACAGACAGACAGAGGAGAGATAAACAGAGACAGAAAGAGAGAGGGAGGGAGGGCGGGAGGGAGATAGATAGAAAGAGAGAGAGAGAGAGAGAGAGAGAGAGAGAGAGAGAGAGAGAGAGAAAGAGACGGGGGAGGGAATAGAGTTAAGAAGAGAGACACAGCGAAAGAGAGAGGGAGAGTGAGGGAGGAGAGAGAGAGAGAGAGAGAGAGAGAGAGAGAGAGAGAGAGAGAGACAGAGAGAGAGAGAGAGACAGAGAGAGAGACAGAGACAGAGACAGAGACAGAGAGAGAGACAGGAGAGACGGGGGTGGGGGGGGAGAGAGAGAGAGAGAGAGAGAGAGACAGAGAGAAGAGGAGAAGAGAAGAGGAAGAGAAAGAGAGAGTGAGGGAGAGAGAGGAGGGAAAGAGAGAGAGAAAGAGAGAGGGAGAGAGAGAAAAAGAAAGAAAGAGACAGACAGACGGGGTGGGAGAGGTAGAACATGAGAAATGGAAAGAAGCAAAAAAGCACACACACACACACACACACACACACACACACACACACACACACACACACACACACACACAGAGAGAGAGAGAGAGAGAGAGAGAGAGAGAGACAGACAGACAGACAGACAGACAGAGAGAGGGGGACAGACAGACAGAGTCAGAGGGAACACAGCGACAGTAAAAGAGACAAATAGACAAAGAAAGAATTGATGGAATAATAAAAGGGGAAGGAGAAGAAACAAATAAACAAACGAATAAATAAATAAATAAAACTAGAGACGAATCTTCAAAACTGAGATAGAGAGACAGAGATATTCCGACAAGCCAACTAGACAGAGAGACAGACAGGTGGCGCCACAGACCCTACTCACTATGCAAGCCGCGAACTGACAGCCAATAAACAGCCAGAGATTCTTTGGACAGGTCACAGCAAGAAATCAAAGCAGTATGCAAATATGCGCCAAAAAAAAAGAAAAAGAAAGGATTGATGGATTTCTCGAGGGATTTGTGTGTGACAGATTTTCATGCAGTTTCATCATGATGAAAAAAAAAGAAAGAAAAATCGGAAAATAAAAGGAAGAAGAAAGAGACACAGGGAAACAAAACAAAATGAATAATAAATGCTGATTTCAAATAGAAATGAATAGAAAAATAATTAAAGAATAGGGGGTGGGGGATAAAGAAAGGAGGAATGAAGATATTTAAAAAAAAAGAAATGGGGGTTGTCGATAAATAAAAAAATAAATACATGAAATAACGAATCTTCGCTTAGGAAGTCGGTTCAAATCATTAAAGTTTGTTCCTCAATGACGTTGATTTTTAGACTCTGAATTCATTTGTATAATGTTGTAAGGTCAGAGTATAATAACTCGCAATAGAATAAAAGGAGGTGAGAGAGAGAGAGAGAGAGAGAGAGAGAGAAGAGAGAGAGAGAGAGAGAGAAGAGAGAGAGAGAGAGAGAGAGAACGAACGAACGAACGAACGAATCTTTTTTAATGAGGGATAAAGAATAAGCACAATACAGGTTTTTTTACATCTTGCCCTCGATGAAGCAGAAAAAATGATGACAATATGTGACTTCAAAATCAACGAACCATCTAGATAGTGAAAAGAATATTAGCCTGAAATAGAAAAGGCAATCCAAAAATATGACAGTCAACTTTTCACACACACACACACACACACACACACACACACACACACACACACACACACACACACACACACACACACACACACATACAAAGAGAAAGAGAAAACAACTTTGCAAATATATTCGACAACAAAAAAATAGAAGAAGAAGAAGAAGAAGAAGAAGAAGAAGAAGAAGAAGAAGAAGAAGAAGAAGAAAACGAAGGACGTCAATGAAAGGTGGACAGGTGAACAGTATGTCATGACAAGATATAGACAAGGGGTAACGAAGGAACACAAATGAACATTCAAATACATTTAAACATCATTTGTACTTGAATCCATACAATAATTTTGAAAACGTATAAAGAAGGTTACATGATGTTATCATTAGTCACACTGTTTAGGAAGCGTAGCATCAGATATGAGAAGTATTGTTTTTTGAAAACGTTTTAAACTAGAAATTACATTAAATGAAGACATTAGGTCATTCCACAAACAACCACCGGAGTAAATGAGGCTAGATTTAAAAAGATCAATCCTCGGTAGGGGTATCTGAATCTTTCTGACATTGCGAATCAGGTTCGTTTTAAATTTGTTTTTCAAAGTTGGTGGTGCATGATTGGACATTATCTTAAACATGAAAATTGCTTTGTTATAAGTTAGTTTCCATTTTATAATCAGAGGGAGTTACAGTTGTAGATTTGAGAAGAACGAGTTTCACAGCCCGTCTATGGAGACTGAAGAGTGGTTTTAATACGTTATAACTGGCCGAATCCCACAATGTAGAAGAGTAATTCAAATGAGATTCAATGTACGAAGTAAAAAACAGCTTACGACAATGTTGGTCTAAGAAATATTTTAGTTTTGAAAGCTGGTGAATCTTTTGAGACAGAAGTTTGCAAAGCATTGTGACATGAGAAGACCATGACAAATTATTGTCTACAATGACACCAAGGACTTTATGATGATCAACTTCTTCAACTATTTTATTATTTATACTAAGAGATAGGGAATCATAAGAAATATTTTGATGCTTTTGTCTGGTGGGTATTATCAAGTACTTCGTTTTCTGAGGATGGAGACACATATGATTGAGTTCAGACCATATGATTAATTTGTTTATACTTTCTTGTAAACTTGCAAATATATTTTCAATTTTTTTATGACTACAGTGTATTGTGGTGTCATCAGCGAACATTTCACAGAGACTATCAATGAATAGAGGTAAATCGTTTATATATATGGAAAATAAGATAGGTCCGAGTACTGACCCTTGAGGCACACCATGACTAATGGATAATGTAGGAGATACAGATTCATTTACTGAGACCATTTGCTTTCTATCGGAAAAAAATGAAGATAGGAGTTCTAACGAATTCTCTGATAAGTTGTATATCTTTAGCTTTTTAAGAAGAAGATTGCGGTCAATAACATCAAAGGCTTTCATAAAATCTACCATGAGAACACCTGTAATTTTGTCGTTATTTATATTAGTAAGCCATTGATCAACTAGGTTTGTCAGTGCTGTTTGGCACGAGTGATTAGCCCTAAAACCGGATTGGTCTTGATGAAATAAATTGAAAGAATTGAAGTGATCGAGAATATGTTTATTTAGATGGTTTTCCAATGGTTTAGACAGTACAGACAAAATAGAAATGGGCCTGTAGTTAGACGGATCGGATTGATCACCTGTTTTGTAGATCGGCGTTACTCTAGCAATTTTAAAAGCCTTGGGGAACTGATTTTTAGAAATGCAGAGATTGTATATATAAGTAAGTGTTTCAGCAATTACAGGGGCTGACAGTTTGAGAATCTTTCCGTCAATGCCATCAAGGCCAGTAGTACTACTTTGCTTTAAGTGAGTAAGAGCATTACATACTTCGTGTACACATAACAACGGAATATCTAGACATGTTGTGATATTTTTGGATTGACAAAAATTCAGAAGAACATCTAAATCGTTTTGTGAGGATCTGTTTCTTTTTATGGTGAAATTGGCAATATTGCAGAAGTGTGTATTTAACATTTCAACTGATGTATCTTTCGGTGTTGTAGCACGAGCGTTAGAATTTTTATTGCTAAGCTGATTGATAGCCTTCCAAACTGATCGGTTGTCTGTTTTAGAGTAAATAAGATCTTTAAAATATTTCTTTTTGGCTGAGCGTTTTAAATAGTTAACAAGATTTCTTTGTTTCATAAATTCTATACGATTACCTGATGCTAGAAGTGAGTCTCTTAAATCCATGGATTT
>CM065726.1:799527-802027 GCA_033310375.1 Conus canariensis
AAGGAAAACACAGAAAATAAAATAACCTGCCGGACCATGTAAATACTCACTGGCCAGCTTCAGAATGCCATAGACTGAAAAAAATACTGCCAGAATTTCCTTTCACCAAACCAACCAACCAACATCTGTCTCCAGCGTCATATTTCCGCATGTGGTTAAAAAAAAAAGAAGCGATGAATAAATGAAAACATGTTCAACTGTCAACATTCCATCCCATATGAAAACAGACATAAACGTAAAGAAAGGACAGAACGGAATAAGAGGACTGGGGAGAGGGGGGGGGGGAGAGAGAGAGAGAGAGAGAGAGAGAGAGAGAGAGAGAGAGAGAGAGAGAGGAGAGAGAGAGAGAGAGAGAGAGAAGAGGGAGAAGAGACAGAGAGAAGAGAGAGAGAGAAAGAGAGAGAGAGTGAGAGACCGTAAATGATAAAGAGAGAGAGGAACTGAGAAAGGAAGTGAGAGAGAAAGGGAGAGAAAAATGGAGAGAGAGAGAGAGAATGAGACAGTCAGACAGACAGACTGACAGACTGACAGACACAGACAGAGACAGAACAAACAAAAACCAGAATTGAAAAACAAAACAGAATAATAAAGAACCTCACATACCTTCATTAAGGAAAAACGTGGGGCGCATTGTTTGCACACACACACACACACACACACACACACACACACACACACACACACACACACACACACACACACAGATTGTCCCTTCACGTCTGTCAATAGTCCCCCCTTCCCTCCCCCCAATCCCTTATTCATAAACCTCCACTGCACGTTGTCCATCTCCTATCGGATTTCTGTGAGTCCTCCTCCCAGCTCCCCTCCCCATCCCCCCCCCCCCCCCCCCCCCACACATCACACACATCACACCAGCCCCATCCCTTCACGCCTATCCCCCAACCCCCCAACCCCCCATCGTCCTCCCCAACCCGTCCCATCCTCCCCCTCTCTCCACACACACACACCTCCTTCTCTTCCTTGCTTTGCCTCCCTTGTCCCGTCTTCCGTTCCGATCTGACAGGAAAGACGCTGATGGCAATGTCTATTAGGTTCCATTCTAATATGAAGGGAAAGACGCTGATGGCAATGTCTATTAGGTTCCATTCCCATCTGAAAGGAAAGACGCTGATGACAATGTCTATTAGGTTCCATTCTAATATGAAGGGAAAGACGCTGATGGCAGTGTCTATTAGGTTCCATTCCCATCGGAAAGGAAAGACGCTGATGGCAATGTCTATTAGGTTCCATTCCCATCTGAAAGGAAAGACGCTGATGGCAATTCTATTAGGTTCCATTCCCATCTGAAAGGAAAGACGCTGATGGCAGTGTCTATTGGGTTCAATTCCCATCTGAAGGGAAAGACGCTGATGGCAATGTCTATTAGGTTCCATTCCCATCTGAAAGGAAAGACGCTGATGGCAATGTCTATTAGGTTCCAGTTCCCAGATTGAAGATATTTGCTGAACAAGACGGATAGGTAGATAGATTGATAGATAGATAGGTGGATAGATAGATAGATCGATAGATAGATGGATAGGTAGATAGATGGATAGATGGATGCATAGATGTATGGATAGATAGATAGATAGATAGACAGATAGATAGATCGATAGATAGATAGATAGATAGATAGATAGATAGATAGTTAGATAGATAGATAGATAGGTAGGTAGATAGATAGATAGATAGATAGACAGATAGACTACTTGATAGAGAGATCGATAGATGGATAGATAGTTGGATGGATGGACAGACAGAGAGGGGTGGCGGGGGTGGCGAAAGAGAGAGACAGAGAGAGACAGAGAACGAGAAAGGAGAGAGAGAGAGAGAGAGAGAGAGAGAGAGAGAGAGAGAGAGAGAGAGAGAGAGAGAGAGAGAGAAGATAATGAGAACGAGAGACAGCGACAGAGAGGGAGTCACAGAGAGGGAGACACAGAGAGAGCAGATATGAGAGAGAGAATGAGAGAGAGAGAGAGAGAGACAGACAGACAGACAGACAGACAGACAGACAGACAAACAGACAGAGACAGAGTAAGGAAAAAGCAGAATTGAAAATGCAAAAAAAAAAAAAAAAAAAAAAAAAAAATATATATATATATATATATATATATATATATATTGTTAAAATGAAGTGTTAAAAAGAAATCTACAAATTTGTTTCTAGCGCTTGGCTATCGTCAGGATGGAGTTTGGGTTGCCACCGCCGGTGTTATATAGCGTGTGGGGCCCGGTTGCAGCTCTTTTTACGTGAGTGTTGGTTGCACGTATTTTTTTTGAGGTTTTCAGGTTGTTGTTCGGGGTGTATTCACTAACAACGATTTCCATTTATGCCTGCAGTTATTTACTATTTCTGTTTTAGTATTAAGAGTTGCTAAGTGTGGTTTATATAGTATTAGCCATTTTTCAGTTAGGCATAGGTTGCATCTTTTTGAAATATTGCTGTATGGTGATGCCCTTTTTTTTAGGTTGCATCTTTTTGAAATATTGCTGTATGGTG
>CM065726.1:819527-822027 GCA_033310375.1 Conus canariensis
ATGAATGAATTAATGCATGAATCTATACACGAAGGAAGAGAAGAGAATGAATGAATGATTGAATGAATTGATTAATGAATGGATGAATAAAAAGAGAAGAATGAATGAATGAATGAATGAATGAATGAATGAAAGAAAAGAAAGAACAGAATGAATGGATGATTAAATAAATGAATGAATGAATGAATGAACAAGAGAGAAAGAAAGAATGAATGAATGTATGAATGAAAGAAAGAAAGAAGAAGAGAGAAAAGGAGAAAAATTAGAAAGGAAGGAAGGGGGGAAAACGAAGTAATAAGGAAATGAACATAGGGAAGGAAGAAAAACCAGAGACAAGTGAAAGAAAGAAAGAACGAAAAAACAAGAAAGAAAGGAGGAAAGAAGAAAGACAGAAAAGGAGAAAAATAAGAAAGGAAGGAAGGAAAAAAACGAAGTTATAAGGGAATGAACATACAGAAGGAAGAAAATCAAGAGACGAGTGAAAGAAAGAAATAAAGAGAGAGAGAAAGAAGAAAGAGAGAAAAGGAGAAACATAAGAAAGGAAGGGAAGTAATAAGGGAATGAACATAGTGAAGGAATTAAAAAAACAAACAAACAAACAAACAGAGACGAGTGAAAGAAAGAAAGAACTGAGAAGGGGAAAGAGAAAGGAGGAAAGCAAGACAGGCAAAGAGAGTTAGAGGAGAGAGAGAGAGAGAGAGAGAGTGAGAGAGAGAGAGTTAGAGAGAGAGAGAGACAGAGAAAGAGAGTGTGTGAGAGTGAGGGAGAGGAGGAGAGAGAGAGAGTTAGAGAGAGAGCGAGTTATAGAGAGGCAGAGAGAGAGAGAGAGTAAGTGAGTGAGAGAGGGGAGAGAGAGAGGGAGAGAGAGGGGGCAGAGAGAGAGAGAGAGAGAGAGACGGAAAGAGAGACGGAGAGAGAGAGAGAGTTAGAGAGAGACAGAGAGAGAGAGTGAGTGAGAGAGAGGGAGAGAGAGGAGAGTGGAGAGGAGAGAGAGAGAGAGAGAAGAGTACACTCAAAAGAAAGACAAGAAGAAAGGCAGGAATGAAAGAAGGAAAAAAAAACAGAAGAAAGGAGCAAAAAGAAAAAAAAGAAAAAAGAAAGAAAGAAAAAGGGAGTGAAGATTAAAGACAGAACAAATAAAGAAAAAAGTATAAAAAGAACAAAAGAAAAAATAGAAACGAAAACGGAAGGAATGAAAGAAGGAAAGAAAGAAAGACAGGATAAAGGCAGTAGGGAAAAAAGGAAGAAAGAAAGAAAAATAAAGAAAGAAAAAGAAAGGAGAAAGGCAGAAAGAAAGAAAGAAAGAAAGAAAGAAAGGAGGTAGAAAAGAAAGAAAGAAAGAAAGGAAGAAACAAGAAAGAGAGAAAGAAAGAAGGAAGGAAAGAAAGGAAGACAGAAAGAAAGGAAGGAAGAAAGATAAGAAAGAAATAAAGGAAAAAAGAAAGAAAGAAAGAGAGAAAGAGAGAAAGAAAGAAAGAGAAAAAGAGAGAAAGAAGGAAAGGAGGAAGAAAGAAGGAAAGAAAGAGAGAAAGAAAGAAAGAAAAAGAAAGAAGGGAGGAAAGAAAAAAATAGACGAATGAATAAATAAATGAAACTATAAACGAAGGAAGGAAAGAGAATGAATGAATAATTGGAAGAAAAAAAATGGATGAATGAATAAAAGAGAAACTTAGAAAGAAAGAATGAATGAATGAGTAAGTGAATGAATGAATGAATGTATGTATGTATAAATGAATGAATGAATGAATGAATGAAAGGAAGGAAGGAAGGAATAAAGAAAAAAAGAAAGGAAGGAAAGAAAGAAAGAAAGGAAGGAAGGAAAATAATAAAGCAAGTAAGAACAGCAACGAAGGAAGAAGAAGAAGAAGAAGAAGAAGAAGAAAGAAGAAGAAGAAGAAGAAGAAGAAGAAGAAGAAGAAGAAGAAAAGGGAAAGTATGCAAAATGCATCTCTCCTGATTTATAGTGTCATCACACACACACACACACACACACACACACACACACACACACACACACACACACACACACACACACATGCACACACACTTCTTCCTTCCTTCCTTCTTCCTTCCTTCCTTCCTTGCATGCTTTTACTCACTTCAGTTGACATCTAGTCAGCTGATACATCAGGTCAAAAGATGTCCACATCGTATCACTTCAACTTACATTTCGATCAATGGCCAACTTCTTCATTTCACAACCCCCCCCCCCTCCCCCTCCTCCATCAGCAAGCCAAGCTTTTTTTTTATCTCCCTTATGTTCCCCACCCCCCTTCCATCACATATAGCCAAGCTTTCTTATCTCCCTTGCCATGACAACATCCTGTGTCCGGCATCGCCAAGCGTGAACTTCACAAACGCACCTCTTCCTCTGTTCATCCACATCCATCCATCCATCCATCCATCCATTAGTAGCGGCTCCTTCTTCAATATCTCCTGGCATTGCATGTCAAATACTCTGTTACTCTTATGTCCCCAATGCCACACAGACATGGAACCG
>CM065726.1:847027-849527 GCA_033310375.1 Conus canariensis
TTCTCTCTCTCACTCCTCTCTCATTCTCTCTAACCTCTCTTCACTTCCTCTTCACTCTCTTTCACTCTCATTCTCTCTATCTCTTCTCTCTCTCTCTCTCTCCTCTCTCACTGTCTCTTACTCTGTCTTTCACTCTCAGCACACATTCTCTCATCCACTTTCTCTCACTCTACTCTCTCTACTCTCTTTCACTCAAATCACTCTCTCATTCTGTCTCACTCTCCTCCCCCCCTCTCCCCCCTCCTCTCTCTCTCACTCTCGTCTCTCTACTCTCTCTCTCTCTCTCTCTCTTATTTTTCTGTCGCACTTTATTATCTCACTCTCTCTCTCTTCACTGTCTCTAATTCTCTCTCTTACTTTCTCTCTCACTCTCTCTAACTCTAACCTCTCTCTCTCACTCTCTCTCACTCAAAGTAACTTCACTCTCACTCTTTTCTCCCACTCCCTCTCATTTTCACCTATCTCTCTCACACTCTCTCTCTATACTCTTTCTCGCTCTTACTGTCTCTCACTGTCTCTCCCACTCGATCTCACTCTCTCTATATCACTTTCTCTCAATCTCACTCTCTCTCTCTCTCTCTCTCTCTCTTACTTTTTCTGTCGCACTTTATCTATCTCACTCTCTCTCTCTCACTGTCTCTAACTCTCTCTCTTACTTTCTCTCTCACTCTCTCTAACTCTAACTCTCTCTCTCTCACTCTCTCTCACTCAAAGTAACTCTCACTCTCACTCTTTCTCTCCCACTCCCTCTCATTTTCACCCTATCTCTCTCACACTCTCTCTCTATTACTCTTTCTCGCTCTTACTGTCTCTCACTGTCTCTCTCCCACTCGATCTCACTCTCTCTATATCACTTTTCTCTCAATCCTCACTCTCTCTCTCTCTTCTCTCTCGCTCTCTCTCTCTTCCCCTCACTCCCCTTTCTCTCTCACTCCTCTCTCTCTCTCTCTTACTTCTCTCTTACTCTTTTCTCTCTCATTCTCTCTCTCTCTCTCTCACTCTCTCACTCACTCTTTCTCACACTGTCTCCCTCACGCTCTCTCTCTCAAACACTTTCTCTCACTCTCACTCTCTCACTCCGCTACCACCCTCCCCCACCCTATCCACCCTCCACTTCCAACCCCCTCACCCTCACTAACCCACCACCCATCCCCACACCCCCAACCCTCTCTTCCTTCCTCCTCGTTCTCACTCACATCTGCTACATCCCACCTCTCCCTCACGCTAAGATAAACACTTCATTGGATGTTTAATTTAAAGTGGGAGGTGGGGGGGGGGGGGCGGAGGAGGGGGTAGGGGTTGGCGGAAGTGGTAGTGGGGTAGGGAGGTTTGTTGCAAACAGGAAGGTTGGTTGGTGCTGGGATTGTTTGTTTGCTTGTTCTTTGAACAGGTGTGTGTGTGTGTGGTGTGTGTGTGTGTGTTGTGTGTGTGTGTGTGTGTGTGTGTGTTGTGTGTGTGTGTGTGTGTCTCTCTCTCTCTCACTCTTTCTCTTTCTCTCACTCTCTCACTCTAACTCTCTGTCACTCTCTCTCTGTCACTCCTCTCACTGTCACTCTCACTCTCTCTCTCACTCTATCTCTCACTCTCTCTCTTTCTCTCACTCTCTAACTCTCACCCCCTCTCACCCTCTATCTCTCTCTTTCTGTCTCTTACTTTCTCTCTCACACTTTTTCTCTCTCACTCTCACTCATACTCTCTCTCTTTCTAACTCTCACTCTCTCTGACTGTCACTTTCTCTCTCTCACTCTCACTCTCTCTATCTCACACACTCTCTCCTCTCTATCTTCACTTTCTCTTCTCACTCTCACTCTCTCTCTCACTCTCTCTTTTCTTCCTTCTCTCTCTCACTTTCTTCTCTCTCACTCCCTTCTCTTCTCTCACTTTCTGCTCTCACTCTCACTCTCATCTCTCTCTCTCATTCTGTCTCCACTGTCTTACTCTTCTCTCTCTCACTCTCATATCTCTCTCTCACTTCCTCTCTTGCTCTTTCTTTCACTTCTCGCTCTCTCTCTCTCACTCTCACTTCTCCATCTCTCATTCTCTCTCACTCTTGTCTCTCTCTCACTCTCACTGTGTCTACTCTCTCACTCTCACTGTCTCTCTCTTCACTCTCTCTCTCACCCCTCCCTCTCTCTCATTCTCTCTCTCACTCTCTCTCTCACTCTCTATCTCACTCTCTCCCACTCTCCAATCACACAATATGTTGCTCTCTGTCACTCTTTCCCCCTCACGTTCGCTCTCCTCTCTCCCTCACCTTCTCTCTCTCTCTCACTCACTCACTCACTCTCTCTCAACCTCTCTCTCTCACTCTCACTCTCTCTCTCACTCTTTCTCTTTCTCGTCTCTCTCTCTCTACTATCTCTCTCTCACTCTCACTCTCTCTCTCTCTCTTACTCTCTCTCTCTCTCGCTCCCCCACTATCCTCCTCGACCCCATCTACCCTCCACCTCCACCCCCTCACCCTCACTAACCCTCCCCCCACCGACCCCCCCTCTACCGA
>CM065726.1:864527-867027 GCA_033310375.1 Conus canariensis
GATTGTTTGGACGAGGGCAACTGATTCAAACGGTTGTCATTACAGATTGTTTGGACGAGGGCAACTTATTCAAACAGTTGTCATTACAGATTTTATAGATGACAGTTTGGACGAGGGCAACTGATTCAAACAGTTGTCATTACAGATTGTTTGGACGAGGGCAACTGATTCAAACAGTTGTCATTAAAGATTGTTTGGACGAGGGCAACTGATTCAAACAGTTGTCATTACAGATTGTTTGGACGAGGGCAACTGATTCAAACAGTTGTCATTACAGATTTTTTAGATGACAAGTTTGGACGAGGGCAACTGATTCAAACAGTTGTCATTACAGATTGTTTAGATGACAAGTTTGGACGAGGGCAACTGATTCAAACAGTTGTCATTACAGATTGTTTGGACGAGGGCAACTGATTCAAACAGTTGTCATTACAGATTTTTTAGATGACAAGTTTGGACGAGGGCAACTGATTCAAACAGTTGTCATTACAGATTGTTTAGAGGACAAGTTTGGACGAGGGCAGCTGATTCAAACAGTTGGCATTACAGATTTTTAAGGAGAGCAGACAGGCCAAAACACTAGGAAAGAAACAGATGTGTTGATTGTTTATTTTTTTCAGTTATTTTGTGCGATGGTAGACAGACAGACAGACAGACTTGACAGAGAGACAGACAGATATAGTTATACAGTACGATGGATAGAAATATAGATAAATACCTACATACACAGACACGTTTATATCGTCATAATTATTTATTTTGCGCGTAGACAGATGTTACAGGTATGTAGACAGGCAGACAGACAACGGATAGATATATTCATAGATAGATATATATAAGGATAGATAAACAGATAGATAGATAGACAGACAGACAGACAGACAGAATAGATAGATAGATAGATAATAATTAGAAAGAGAGATGGATATTTTGATAGACAGACAACAGATGAATAGATGGATAGATGGATAGATAGATAGATAGATATGATAGATAAATGGAGACAGACAGACAGATAGACAGACAGAATAGAGATAGATACATACATGGATAGACAGACAGACAGATGAATATATAGTAAAATAGATAGAAAGATTAAGAACTAGATACACGCATATTTATACAGATACATAGAAACAAATCTGTTTGTTGTATATGTTATCATTATTTATTTTGTGTGTGGGTAGATGAATAGATAGATAGATAGATAGATGATAGACAGACAGTCTGACAGACAAACAGATAGATAGTAATAATAGATAAATAGATAGATAGATAGATAGATGATCAACAGACAGATAGATAGACAGACATCAATACAGTTAGATATACAAACAGATAGACAGATAGTGTAGTGTGTGTGTGTGTGTGTGTGTGTGTGTGTGTGTGCACTGAACAAATTTGGTGGCTGGATGGAAAAGGGGGAGGAGGGCAAAAAGAAGAGAGTTGGAGAGATGTTATCGATGACAAGTTTGGACGAGGGCAACTAACTCAAACTTTTGTCATTAAAGTCTTTTGAAGGAGATTGGACAGCTCGAAACACTGAGAAACAAACAGACGTGTTGCTTGCTTAGATCTTTAGTTATTTCGTGCGAGGGTAGATAGACAGACAGACGGAAATATAAGAAGTTAGAAAGAAAGATAGACAAATATATAGATGCATGTATTTCTTCGTTTATTATGTGAGTAGACAGACAGACAACAGATAGATAGAGACTTGAATAGATGCATAGCTATATAGATAGATATAAAGATGGATAGACAGATATATAGGTAGGTAGACAGACAATCCCAAGATGAAGACAGAAATAGAGATGTGTGTGTGTGTGTGTGTGTGTGCATGTGTATATATATATATAATTAATTTTTTTTTTTTTTTTTAACCCTGAGGAAGGCCGAAATATTGGTTCAAAATCTGTACACCTGTTGTGTGTCTTGTTTTAAATATTTGAGCGTTTATATATATATATATATATATATATATATATATATATATTCAATTATAAACAAAGCTTGCTCTTATGTCTTAGATTGAAGAAATAGGGAGAGATAAGCATTCATATCTCAGTGGCTTATAGTCTCCAAGTGGGAGACAATCTCCAATGGGGAGATACTCACTAACATATAACTCCTGGTCAGATACCGATATTTCGAAACCTGATTGTTTCTCCGCAGTGACCGCGGAAAGTGGTAATTTGACTCCTCTGCCTTTTCGGTTTTAAGAAGAATGCTATCCCAGAAAAAGGCTGGTGTGCAATACGTAGTATGTTTGTTGAGTTTTCAAAAAACCAACCAAAGGTACCACCTAAGAAGCAAAAGAAAATCATGAAAGAGCAAAACAAGCTACATTTTCTTGCGAAAAGTAGAAAATATAAAAAGATAACCTTTTAAGACACAAGTGCTGAGGGCCAGTTCTTGGAATGAATCCGCAAGGGACTAAATTACAATAAACTAATAAATTCCAAGGATAAGTACCGAGCACCATTCCAGCAACTTACAG
>CM065726.1:872027-874527 GCA_033310375.1 Conus canariensis
AAAATGAATCTGCACCATTCAGTAACTCTTCACACTCTAAATCAAAGGACAAAAAAAGTATAACTTTAATGAATAAACAATCAAGTAAATTATGAAATAGAAAATAAATAAATAAGTAAATGAATACAGAAAATATATATATATATATATAAACAACCAAATAAATTAGTAAATAGATAATAAATAAATAAGCAGCTAAATATATATACAAATAAACAAATAAATACACAAATAAATAAATGAACAGATAAATGAATAAATGAATACAAAATTTTAAAAAAATGATACACTGATCAATAAAGAAACAGATAAATGAATGAATAAAAAAGAAAACAATTAATAAATGAATGAATAAATTCGTAAGCAAACAAACGATTAAACAACGGAAAGAACCTGCAGCATTCAATAACTTTTCATATTCTAAATGAATAAATCAGTCAATCACTTAAAACATATAAACAAATAAATAGATAAACAAATAAATACACAGAAAACCACCAACAAAAAACAAACAAACAAAAAACAAAACAAATACGTTAGTAAAGCAAACGAGCAGAAAACAACAACAACAAAAAGAAAAGAAAAAAAAAACGCACACACCACTACACCATTCATACAACAAGTCTCTTCACACTTTCCTCTCCAATAAAGCCCGCTCTCAGCCGTCATGATTATTATTATTTATTATTATTATTATTATTATTATTATTATTATTACTTTTATTGTTATTACTATTATTATTATTATTACAATGACTATTATTATTATTATTATTATAGACTCTGCACCATTCTCTTCACACACTTCTTTGTAATATTTCCCCCTGTAATCCATTATTATTATTATTATGAATATTATTTATTATTATTATTATATTATTATCGCAGACTCTGCACCATTCAATCAATAACTTTTCACACACTTCTTTGTAATATTTCCCCCTGTAAACCATTATTATTAGCATTGTTAGTATTATTATCATCATCATCATCATCATCATCATCATTATTATTATAGTTGTTATGATGATGATGATGATGATGATCATTATTATTATTACTACTATGATGATGATGAATGATGATGATCATTATTATTATTATCGCAGACTCTGCACCATTCAATCAATAACTCTTCACACACTTCTTTGTAATATTTTCCCCTGTAAACCATTAATAGTATAGTAGTTAGTAGTAGTAGTAGTAGTAGTATAGTAGTAGTATCAGACTCTCCACCATTCAATCGATAACTTTCCACACACTTCATGTTGACATTTCCCTTGTAAACCATTATTATTATCATTATCATTATCATTATCATTGTTGTTATTGTTGTTGTTGTTCACCCACTTTTTTCATTATTTCATTCTCTCTCTCTCTCTCTCTCTCTCTCTCTCTCTCTCTCTCTCTCTCCCTCTCTCTCTCTCTCTCTTCTACTTGCCAGTGTCCTTCCTGGAACAATCATTGTGTGGAAGCCAGTGGTGGAATTGAGGATGGTGGGGGTGGGGGGTGGGTAGGGGTAGAGGGCGTCTGTCTGTCTGTCTGTCTGTCTGTCTGTCTGTCTGTCTGTCTGTCTCTCTCTCTCTCTCTCTCTCTCTCTCTCTCTCTCCTCTCTCGTACTGCATGATGATGGATTTCAGTGGAGGGCGGGGAGAGTGTCAGCAGTGGTGGAATGGGGGTGGGGGTGGGGGTAGTGTGTGTGTGGGGGGGGGGGGGTAGGGGGAGGGGGGTGTCTGCCTCTCTCTTGCTGCAGGATGATGGAATTAAATGGAGGGCGGACTGAGTGTCAGCAGAGAACAAGGGAAGTAATCAGTAAGTTTAGGGGTTTGGTAAAGGGAGGCTAGCTTTTTCTGTCCGTCTGTCTGTGTGTCTGAGTGAAAGTGAATGTCTATATGTTGGTCTCTCCGTCTGTCTGTCTGTCGGTCAGTCGATCGGTCGGTCTTCTCTCTCTCTCTCTCTCTCTCTCTCTCTCTCTCTCTCTCTCTCTCTCTCTCTCTCTGACACACACACACTTACACACACACATTATCATTATTATTATTATTATTATTATTATCATCATCATCATCATCATCATCACCATCATCATTATTATAATTATTATTGTTGTTATTATTATTATTATTATTATTATTATTATTATTATTATTATTATTACAATATTGTTATTATTATCATCATCATTATGATTATTATCATTATCATTATTGTTGTTGTTGTCGTCGTCATCATCAACATCATCATCATCATCATCAGTCGTAGTAGTCGTAGTAGTCGTGGTAGTGTTATATTACTATCATCATCATCATCATCATCATCATCATCATCATCATCATCATCATCATCATCATTTTCATTTCAGTTCTTTGTGATGATACCCAGACATGAACGTTCATTCATTTTAGACACTTCAAAAGAGGAACACACATAACACAAAAGATGCCATCCTTTTACCAGGTATTATATAAACTGTCTTAACGTTTCCTTCGGCATTTAAAAA
>CM065726.1:889527-894527 GCA_033310375.1 Conus canariensis
TATTTGAAAGTGTGTACTATTTCTATGGACTGGTTTTTGAACTTTTTTTTTTTTTTCTAGGATTATTGCGTCCATTAAAGACTACACCCTTTGTTTTTCCTACATTAACATTAAGCTTCCATGCGCTACAATACTCGCTTAATACATCAAGAGCATGCTGTAAACCACAAAAAGAATCTGCAATAACAACAATATCATCAGCGTATAAAAGTAAAAGTAAACTAATGTAACTTAATACATCTGAGTCAGGGAGATTTAAATCAATATTCAAGAAAGCACAGTTACGATCTGTGAGATATGGTTCAAGGTCATTCAAATACAAAGAAAATAGCAATGGTGAAAGATTTTCACCTTGACGCACACCTCTAAAACTGCCAAAATATTCAGATTGACTCCCATTTATAAACATACAAGATTTTATTTGCTGATACATATTCGTGATTACTTGCAAAATCTTTCCATTTACACCTTCTTTGATAAGCTTTTGCCATAATCCATGCCTCCAAACTGAATCGAACGCTTTTGTGAAATCAACAAAAACACAAAACAATTGCTTTTTACGACTATTGAAAATATCAATTAAACTTTTTAAAACAAATATATGATCTGTTGTAGAATGATTTCGTCTAACACCAGCTTGATTTTCCGAAAGTGTGTTGTTATTCTCAATAAAATCTGTCAAACGGTTGTTCAAAATTGTTGTGAACAGTTTTCCAACACAACTCAGAAGTGTTATACCCCTATAATTGTTACAGTCCAATTTACTACCTTTTCTTTTGTATATTGGCAGAATAAGTCCAGTTAACCATTCTTCCGGTATGGTCCCTGTATCAAGAACTTTATTGAAAAGTTTACAATGACTTGTTTTGAGAACTGGTACGCTTTGTTTTATATATTCATTTCGTATTTTACCTATCGCACAAGCCCTTCCATTCTTAAGTTGCTGTACAGCTTTTTCAACGTCTTCGTCACTTATTGGTGCATTTAAAAATTCAAGATCATGTTGCAAGTCACAGTCAATATCCCTTTCGTTCTCAACACTATCTGGTTGAACATTCAATGATTTAAAATGTAAGAAAAGATCATCCATACTAACAGGGCATTCATTTCTATTTCTGACTTTAATATTTTACCAATATTCTCTTGGTCTATTAGCTTTTAGTCTACGAATCTTCTTATGCCAATGCTTTGTGTAAACCCTATACGATTTTCTGAGAACTTTTTTGTATTCCTTACTGCTAATTTCAACCTCTCTACGGTTGGGACTAGTATCGTTTAATTTAGTTCTATGTTTGGCTGTAAAATACTTTTTTCTATGTTCCCTGCATGTGGCATCAAACTATGGCTGATTTTCGTTACTTTTGTTTGGCTTTTGCTTTGTACCTTTTGATACATGTTCGACTTCTCCCAGTGTATCTTTAGCTGTTTCTAACAGAATTTGCGATAACAATGTATAGGCATCGGCAACAGAAGCGTTGTCATTATCAAGTATATTGTTTAATTCCTCTGTGTTTTTTGTGAGTAAGTTTTCTTTAAACATCTCACCTTCAGATGGATCCCACTTCTTAATGTTTGCATAAAACAAAGGTCTTCCTGTTTCAGGACATCTAACACTTCTATTATTTTCACTGAAAATTGAACTTTGATTGAAAGCATTGTTTGACGTTCTCCGCGAAATGCTGAGAGATAAAAGAATTGGACTGTGAACATCTGAAAGATGGCGTCAAAGGGATCAACACTAAAGTCAGCAATATGTGTGAACAAATAAGATGAACCCAGCATATAATCAATCACAGTACATTCACTACTAGTGCATTGACCAATACCTGCGTCTCTGCCAACTCTCCCATTAAATATAAACAAATTTTGTGATTTGCAAAAATCAATAAGTCGATAGCCATAGTTATTAGGTCGACGTACATCCTGGGAACACCTCGCAATATGGATTTCAAGATCTTCAATACACAGGTGAAAACTATCAGCAATAATGTCATTGATATTTGTATCAAACTTCAGGAAGTCAGGCAAACATTTAGTATACGCATTAAAATCTCCCATAAGAAGTACATGGCACTTAGAATCATGACATGTAAGACTGGATTCCAAATCATCAAAACAGTTAACTGAACCATAAGCAGTTCCCTCTGGAGGAATATAAACTGAACCGACGAGCAGATCTTTATCATAACCTGTCAGCAGTTTGTTGATTTTTAACCACAAAACACAGTCACTATCACCATTGGCTTCAGGTTCCAATAACTGAATAAAATCTTCATATATTTTTTTTTTAGGCAATCGCTATGCCACCGGATCTCTGATACGAAAGATATTTTCGACTAAAAGCAATAGAGTAACCAAGATTACTAAAGCAGTCCACTAAATAGTCAGTCTTGTGCATCAGTTCTACTTTCGGTGAATGTTAATATGTCAAACTGGGAAATATAGTTCGTAAATTCTTTAAACTGCAAACGACTTCTTAGTCCACAAACATTGAGACACAGGAAAGACAATCTACATTTAGAATCAGAAAAACTTGAAGCACAATTCAAACTAGGAACACTGTCAAGGCTTGAATACAGATGTACATCACCGCGTCCTCCAGCAGACCCCTATGGTTCACAGACAATGAGGTGCTGCAGCCCAAGGAACTTGAAATCCACGTCGACGCCCAACTTGAAGAGGTCGTCAGGGCTGTCCACCATCACAACATGCGCCCTCTCCTGACCAGGAATCTTCTTCAGCTCACACCGAAGTCTGCCATCAGGAGTGGTATATACCTTGTCCACTTTGTCGTACTTCTTCACCAATTGAAGAAGCCTGCTGCGAAGGACAGTCAAGCCGTAGTTCAGATAGACTCGCTTGTATTTTTCTATCTTATGCAGCTCCTTCTTCTTTCTCATGACGTCGCCTTTCACACGTCGAGAAAGAAACTTTACAAGCACAGGCCTGCACTTGCCACTAATCTTCTTGCCGTTCCTATGAGCAACAGAAATGTCCTAGGCCTTTACTTCACATCCTGCCTCTTGGAACAGCGTTGCTACCTTCTGATCGAGGTTCTCCTCTTCTTCTTCAGGCAGATTGACGATCCGCACTGTTTCCCGCCTGGTATATTGTTCCTGGCGATCAAGGGAGTAGTGCAGCTGAAGGTTTGATTTTTGCACTTGTTGCGGAATTTCCATGTTTTTCTTGAGGACAGTGTCCATCACTCCAGTGATTACCCTCTCCAACCCCTACACAAACAAACTTTCCATTTGTTTGGCAATCACTGGAATTAGAATTTCGGCGACGCGCATTGCAAAACGTCACTGTCAACATTGACGTCATTCTGGTGCTGATTTTTTTCCTTGATAGTCCCTGACCCAAGAGGTGAAACCCTCCCCCCTAGTGGGGAATTTTGCAGACAGTGATTTTTGTGTAGCTGGGGACATGCCATTTTGATTTCTGCTTGTTTGCCAGCTGAACTCTGCTGGGTGTGGCTGCAGCGCTTGGTCAAAGTTACCATATCAAACAAAAACACCGCTCAGACCATCATATCAACAAGTTCATTTTCTCATCGTGTTGGCCAATGGTGGCAGTAAAATTATGTGCTGCAGGCTTCATGAGTGTCCTGTATTCTGAAAACACTTTATACTCTTCCAGATTGGACGATCTTGTATCTGTGGCCTGTTGTTTTCCAATGCGCGCTATCATTTTACGCAAAATTTGAAGGTTTCAACTTCAATACAAGAAAAACAACAATCACAAGTACTGTATTTTTGTGTATTTAATGTAAGAACAAAGATCATTTACAGCAACTTTCAAGATTCTAGAGTGATTTAATAGATGATGGTGACAGATATGCTACCCCTACCCCCTAAATGAAAAAAATAGAAATACAAATAAAAAAACGGCACAAACTACCCGTGTAGTTTTGAATTACTAGCAAAGTACTTTTTATTTCTTAGCTGGTTATTCCTATGAAAAGATCCCTCTAAAATGGTATTAGGCTTCATATCCACAGTTCAGCATGGTTGTAGCATTGAGGTTCCTGTATATTGCATCATTTAACTGTCTTTGAGGTGTTCACTTCTTCATTTCCTTTCGAATTCTCACTGTTCCGCTGTGGGAACTTTCTAAAACAGAATACAATGTATGATTGCTTTGAAGAAATGAAAATGTCTCAACTACATAATTATCATCTCTAACCCTTAGATTAAGGATAAAAAGTATAACAAAACACACAGGTCTTTTGGCAAACACACTCCTATACTGCCTTTCATAACAAAATCAGAACAGCTTTCCTCTATAGCATGTCTGAGAAGAAAGTCATCTCAAGCATCAAATCATTTTTATCAAAGAGAAAGGTACTAAATGGAACATTGCTACAAATGGTACTCTTTGTGAATTTTCAGTGCCTTTCTGACAAGATAAAAGGTCTTGAAACACAACAGCTGTAACCGTGAATGACCAACAAGTGTAATTTGCTGTCAGTCGTTCATTATTGGCAGAAAACAGAGGATGTACTCTAGCCGCTACTCATAGTCAATGAACACAAAGTCAGTGGTTCAGCTTTATTCTTGGCAAAGCATGGCTCTATGTCTAGTAGTTTGCAGGAGGCTGATCGCTGCTTTGTCCTCGGAAGGGATGGCTCAGGAGAAGCTGTTTCGCCTCCACTCTCTGACACTTCCTGGATTACTATTCTATGTGCATGTGTGTTGTCCCTGATCCTGATGGCGTTTCTTCCTTCAAGTCAAAGTTGTCCCAGCACAGGTGGGTGACTACATTCTTGTCAGGATGGATTGTTGGTGGTAACACTGAATCTCGATCACAAATGTTTTTACACATGGCCGTTTCCAGCTCATGAAGGCAAGTTATTCCTTGCCTTATTAGGATGCACAGTGACCAAAGCGATGGATCAGAGTGATGATTTCTGCACTGCCAGTCAGATGTCTCAGGCTCATGCCAAGGAGTAAATGCTTTGGCATTAGCCATTGTCCCCTGCCAGTAACCTGACAGATGTC
>CM065726.1:902027-904527 GCA_033310375.1 Conus canariensis
ATCAGATAAAAAGGTCTCGACAGATTTATTTGCTGATGACTCGTCACTCCAAACGAATGGTAGTGATCTACAGACAATAGAAACTTCTCTCCAGGAAAGTCTAAACGACGTGTCAGACTGGTGTCATTCAAACTCAATGGTCATACACCCAGCCAAAACCAAATCTATGATTATAGCTACCCGCCAAAAACACCAGTTGACTCCTCTTTGCCTAAAACTTCAATTGAATGGCACTTCTATCGACTAGGTAGATGAGCATCGTGTTTTAGGGTTAACGATAGATAAAAAATTGAAATGGCAATCTCATCTCAATAATGTATGCAAGGTAGTCTTAAAACACCTTTTCCTGTTATCTCAATTAAAGCGCTACGTCAACAATAATGTGCTTAAACTTTTCTTCAATGCACACATAATGTCAAATATCAATTAAGCTTCAACAGTGTGGGACGGAAGTGGTGACGTCCACAAAAAAGGCTGAATTCTCTCCATAGACGTGCAGCAAAGCTACTCCATCCAGCTGTATCTCTAACAACAGACGAAAAACTAAAAGCGCTGAACATACTTCCTCTGAATAGGCAACTGGAATTCAACAAGGCATCATTTATGTTTACAATCTTGACAGATACTATGCCATGTTATATCAATGCCCCTTTTACAAGATCGAACAGCTTTTCTGGCTCGACGAAATTCCTTCTTCCCTATCCATGCATTGATCTATACAAAACAAGCCTAGCTTACTCTGAACCATATGTCTGGAACTCACTTCCACCGAATCTACAAAACATGAATACTTTAAAACTTTTCAAGGAACATTTGCATAAACATTTTATGTCTCAGTAATTAAATTATTCGATTACAATGATTAGCGCCCATTCGCAAAGTCTTCTGTGAACCATACTTTGAACACATCGTCTAAACATAAAACCTACTCCGTTAAAATCGCTCATCCCCACTCCCACTCTGTCTACCATCCCTTTTCTCCTCCCCCTACCTACCATTCTCTCTTCCCCACCCTCCTCTGACCTCTCTCTCTGTAGTTTTGTTTGTTTGTTTGTAAGTTTCCTTCTGTTTTACAACCCCCCATCTCATTAGTACTTTTATGAATAGTTTGCTTATCATTGTAGAATTAGATTACCATGTTGCTATGTTGAATTGTCAGTATGAATGATATGTGCTGAAATAATGTATGCATGACAAGAACAGATTGTAAGACTAGGCTTTGGCCTAAAATCTTCATCCTTGTGTATTAAAGATCAATCAATCAATCAATCAATCAATCAATCAATCAATCAATCTCTCTCTCTCTCTCTCTCTCTCTCCCTCTCTCTCTCTTTTCACGCTCCCTCGATCTACCTCTCTCTCTTCCCTTCTCTCTCCCACTTTCTCTCCTCCTCCCTCCACCTACCCCCCCCTCTCTCTCTCTCTCTCTCTCTCTCTCCCAAGACCCCTCCATCTCTCTTTCTCTCTGTCTCCCCTTACTCTCTCTCTCTCTCTCTCTCTCTCTCTCTCTCTCTCTCTCTCTCTCTCTCTCTCTCTCTCTCTCTCTCTCTCCATTCGTTTTAAAACTCAGTTATGATCTGATGTTGTTGGGTTTTCCCCGTCACAAATAAATTCCTTTGAATTCATTCAAAATTCTTTTCTCTGGACTGAAGGTTGTAGGAGCGAGAGAGGAGGAGGAGACAAGGCGAATAACTAGCTGATAATGGAATGAAAGAAAGAAAGAAAGAAAGAAAAAAGGACGACAGGAAGAAAGAAAGAAAGATAGAAGGAAGGAAGGAAGGAAAGAAAATTACGAAAGAAAGAAAAAAAAACAAAGGCGGAAAGACAGAAAGAAAAAAAGAGAAGAAGAAAGAAAGGAAGATAGAAAGCAAGATAGAAAGAAAGAAAGATAGAAAGAGAAACAGAGGAAGAGAGAGAGAGAGAGAGAGAGAGAGAGAGAGAGAGAGAGAGATGAAAGAAAGAAACAAAGAAAGAAAGAAGGAAGGAAGGCTGGAAAGAAAAAAGTACGAAAGAAAAAAAAAAACAAAGACAGAAAGTCAGAAAGAAAAAGAAAAGAGAGAAAAAGAAAGAAAGAAAGAGAGAGAGAGAGAGAGAGAGAGAGAGAGAGAGAGAGAAAGGCAGAGAGAGAGAGGGAGAGACAGACAGACAGACAGACAGACAGAGAGAAAGACAGAGAGAGAGAAAAAAAAAGAAAGAGAGAGAGAAAGAAAGAGAGAAAGAAAGAAAGATATAGAAAGGGAGAGAGAGAGAGAGAGAGAGAGAGAGAGAGAGAGAGAAAGAAAGAAAGAAGAAAGAAAGAAGGATAGAGAGAAAGAAGGAAGAAAGAAAGAAAGAGAGAAAAAAGAAAGAAAGAGAGCAAGAAAGAATAAAGGGAAGGAAAAAAGTGCGAAACAAAGAAAAAAAAAAGAGAGAAAGGGCAGAGAAGGAGAGAGAGAGAGAGAGAGGTAAGAGAGAGAGAGAGAGAAGAGAGAGAGAAAGACAGAAATATAGAAAGAAGGAG
>CM065726.1:909527-912027 GCA_033310375.1 Conus canariensis
GGATGAGCGATGAGAAGAGGGGGCGTGAAGAGAGAGGACGAGAGAGAGAGAAAGAGGGAGGAGGAGGGAGGAGGGTACGAGAGAGAGAGAGAGAGGGAGTGAGAGAGAGAGAAAGAGAGAGAGAGAGAGAGAGAGAGAGAGAGCATATGTGTATGTAAATGTGCATGAGAGAGAGGGGGGGCAGACAGAGAGAGAGAGAAAGGGGGGGGGGGGGGGGGAGAGCATTATGTGTGTGTAAATGAGAGAGACAGACAGACAGATAGACAGAGAACAGGATGTGTGTGTTGTGTGTGTGTGTGTGTGTGTGTGTGTGTGTGTGTGTGTGTGTGTGTGGTGTGTGTGTGTGTGTGCATGTGCGTTTTTCCCCCGGTTTTCTCTCTCATTTCATTCAAGGCCATTACTTGCACTTATTTAATTCAAGGCCATTACTTGTATTTATTTGATTCAAGTCCATTACTTGCAATTATTTCATTCAAGGTCATTACTTGCAGTTATTTCATTCAAGGCCATTACTTGCAGTTATTTCATTCAATGCCATTACTTGCAGTTATTTCATTCAAGTCCATTACTTGCAATTATTTCATTCAAGGCCATTACTTGCAGTTACTTCATTCAAGTCCATTACTTGCAGTTATTTCATTCAAGGCCATTACTTGCAGTAATTTCATTCAAGGCCATTACTTGTATTTATTTCATTCAAGGCCATTACTTGCACTTATTTCATTCAAGGTCATTACTTCTATTTATTTCATTCAAACCCATTACTTGTACTTATTTAATTCAAGTCCATTACTTGCACTTATTTCATTTAAGGCCATTAATTGCACTTATTTCATTCAAGTCCATTACGTGTATATATTTCATTCAATGCCATTACTTGTATATATTTCATTCAATGCCATTACGTGCACTTATTACATTCAATGCCATGATTTGTACTTATTACATTCAATGCCATGACTTGTATTTATTTCATTCAATGCCATGACTTGTATTTATTTCATTCAATGCCATGACTTGTATTTATTTCATTTAATGGCATTGCTTGTATTTATTTCATTCAATGCCATGACTTGTATTTATTCATTCAATGCCATTACTTGTATTTATTCAATTCAATGCCATTACTGTATTATTAATTCATGCCATTACTTGTATTTATTCATTCAATTCCATTACTTATACTTGTTTCATTCAATTCCATTACTTGTACCTATTCCATTCAATGCTATTTCTTGTATATATTTCATTCAATGCCATTACTTGTATTATTTCATTCAATGCCATTACTTGTATATATTTCATTCAATGCCATGGCTTGTATATATTTCATTCAATGCCATTACTTGTATATATTTCATTCAATGCCATTACTTGTACCTATTTCATTCAATGCCATTAATTGTACCTATTTCATTCAATGACATTACTTGTACCTATTTCATTCAATGCCATTACTTGTACTTATTTCATTCAATGCCATTACTTGTAACTATTTCATTCAATGCCATTAATTGTTCTTACTTCATTCAATGCCATTTCTTGTACTTATTTCATTTAATGCCATTACTTGTATTTATTCCATTCGCTGGGATTCTAATATACCACCACACCCATCAGAATCTGCTGCAGGTGTTTACAAGGGAGCGGTCATCTTCCCGTTAGGAGGCAACCCACCGGAGGAGACACTGCACTGCTGCTGCTGCTTGGGTGCAAAAGTTCTGATGTGACACACGAGAGGAGAGAGAGAGGGAGAGAGAGAGAGAGGAGAGGAGAGAGAGAGAGAGAGAGAGAGAGAGAGAGAGAGGAGAGAGAGAGAGAGACGAACGAACGAACGAACGAATTTTTATTTTCAGAGGGTAATGGAATAAGCATCACTGCTTTTTTACATCCAGCCCTCCGGGGCCAAAAGAAATTTAAGAAAGGAAAAGAAAAAAACACACAAAAATATTGATTAATATAAAATAATGAAAAATCATTCCTAAATATGAAATACGAAAATACAAAAGGATACAAAATCTATGTACAGAGGGAACACCGACAGAAGGTGTGGGAGACGGTGGGGGTGGGAGTGGGATGGGGTGGGATGGGGGGACAATTAAAAATGAGAGAGGGGGGATGGAAGAAAAGGAAGAACTGATAAGGAAAATGAAACATTTACACAGAACAGTTATTGGTACATCTTTGGGCAAAGTGGTGTAAGATCAGACAGATACATCAAGTACGTAAAAAGAGAGAGAGAGAGAGAGAGAGAGAGAGAGAGAGAGAGAGAGAGAGAGAGAGAGAGAGAGAGAGAGAGAGAGAAGAGAGATCAACTCAAACTGAAACTCGAACTCAAATACTTTAACTGCAAAGGCCACGGACCTTTCTGCAATGAGGTCAAGAACAAAAGTAGAACATACGCGCGCTCGGCGCATATACTGAAAACGATGAAAGAACATATTTGCATAACAAAATGTTCTTCCTGAAATTATTCGGGCATTTGTGTGTTCACTGATAG
>CM065726.1:922027-929527 GCA_033310375.1 Conus canariensis
CAATACTACCTCCATGTTGTCAAGGACGACCTCAACAGATGCTTTCTCGAAGTCCCACACACAATCCAAAACGTCACCAACACCACCTCAATGTTGTCAAGGACGATCTCAGGATATGCCTCTTCAAGTCTCCACACACAATCCAAAACGTCGCCAAAACCATCTTAAGGTTGTCAAGGACGACCTCAACAGATACCTCTCCAAGTCTGCACACAATCCACAACGTCACCAACATCACCTCAAGGTTGTCAAGGGCGGACCTCAAGAGATGCCTCTTCAAGTCTGCACACAATCCACAACGTCACCAACAATACCTGAAGGTTTCGTGGACGACCTCAATAGATGTCTCTTCAACTCCGCCCCCACACCCTCACCCCCACACCACACAATCCAACATCACCAACACCACCTGAAGGTTATCATGGACGACCTCAATAGAAGTCTCTTCAGGTCTCCCCACACAATCCACAACGTCAACAACATCACCTGAAGGTTCTCAGTCAAAGATGACCTCAATAGATGCCTCTTCAGATCCACTCTCAATCCACAACGTCATCAGCACCACCTACAGGATGTCAAGGACGACCTCAATAGATGCGTCTTCGAGTCTCCACACACTATCCAGCACGTCAACACACACACACACACACACACACACACACACACACACACACACACACACACACACACACACACACACACACACACACACACACAGCAACTGCTGTGCAATCACCCATGGATTCATTCCTAGGAGGGTGCCGAAGTAAACAATCATTCTGTGTTGCTTGTTGTTGTTGGTTGCTGTTGTTGTTGTTAATCAGGCTCACCTAAAGGCACTAGTGTGTGTGTGTGTGTGTGTGTGTGTGTGTGTGTGTGTGTGTGTGTGTGTGTGTGTGTGTGTTGTGTGTGTTGTGTGTGGTGTGTGTGTGTGTGTGTGTGTGTGTGTGTGTGTGTGTGTGTGTGTGTGTGTGTGTGTTTCCTGACAGCAATCACAAAACAAAAAACACCAGCACAAAATCAATCAACTGGAGAAGTACTTGTCAGTACATACACTCACCACCTCACAAAAATCTGAAAATGCACATCCTGAAAATGAAAAGTCAGAAATTTGATTTTTTTCTTCTTTTTTTAAACTTCGGTTGAAGAAGATCTTGCATCATCACTTCAATGTTTTCTCCATGTTGGAAGTGTCGGTGACATCTCCTTGGAACAATACCACTTTGAAACCACACTTCTATTCACACACACACACACACACACACACACACACACACACACACACACACACACACAGACGCACGCATGCACGCACGCACGCACGCATGCATGCAGCACGCACGCACGCACGCACGCACGCACGCACGCACCACGCACACACACACACACACACACACCACACACACACACACACACACTACAACACAAACACTGTTGCTGTAGGACGGGTATATCCAAAGCACAGCCGCTGCCACCACCACTTACTTCCTCCGTTCTCTCCAAGCCACAACAGCAGCAACATCAGCAGCAGCAGCAGCGGCAGCGGCAAGCAGCAAACGCATCCGCCACTGCCCGCGCAAGCCAACCAACTTTCTCGTGGCTGGCTGGAGCGCGCGAGTCAGTGAGTGGACCATGAAAGGCAGTGGCGAGTGGTGTTGTTGTGGTGGTGGTGGTGGTGGGTCGTGGTGATGATGTGATGGTGGTAGTGGTGGTGGTGGTGGTGGTGGTGGTGGTAGTAGTATCACTACACACTCATACAATGATTAAAAAAATGGCACAACCATTGTTAGGTAGGTTACTCAAGGTCTGACCAGCACGTTGGGCTAATGCCGTGTGTAGGTCAGACGTCTGCTACGCCATAGTAGTAGTAGTAGTAGTAGTAGTAGTTAGTAGTAGTAGTATGTAGTAGTAGTAGTAGTAGTAGTATAGTAGTAGTAGTTAGTAGCCACGAGACCCTCTTCATAATAAATTCTCTCATCTTAGTCATTAATTCATTGATCCATCAGCTTTAAATCATGCATACGTAGTGTGGTCTCCAAACTTCAGCGGACGTGGTGTAGTAGCGTATATGGACTAGTCCGCAGGCAGTGACGCCTCCTTGATGAAACTGAAACTGAAACTGGTGGTGGTGATGGTGGTGGTGGTGGTGTAGCCGTTGGAGTAGGATCTTTCTCCTCTCCCCCTCCCCTTTTTCTTCTCTCCACCACTTTCCATCACCCCCCCCCCCCCCCCCGCCTCTCTTCTCCCGTCCGGGACTGTCTGTCTGTCTGTCTGTCTGCCTGTCTGTCTGTGTCGTCAGGGTGGGCCAGTAAATTGTTAATGTACAGCTGGTGGGGGGGGGGGGGGGGTGATGAACATTATATTGAAGGGGCGGATGCGTGTCAAGTCGTGACGGTCTGCTTACCAAGCGTCAAGATTCTTGTGGGTAAGAATAAAGTCTAGGGAAAAGTTGACAGCAGAAGGTCTTCTTTTGACGGATATCGTACCCCACTGCTAACGGGACACCTGGTCTGATCAGGGACATTTAAGGCCTATGAAGTTCACTTTTGTTCCTCCTCGACCAGATCCAGCTGGAACTCTTTCAGCTGCCTCTGCCATTGCCTTCAAGGTTCTGGTCCTCTTCTTACCTGAACACCCAAGCTGTTTCATGAGGTCATGGACTGAGCCTACAAACCCCCTCACTCCAGCTTCTATGACGAGGATCCGGGGCTGGAACCCAGAGTCCCTCAAGCTGCTCGCTAGACTGGCATACTTCTCAGTCTGGTACAGGTGCGCTTGCTCCTTTCTGCTTTCGAATGGCACCGTGAGTTCGATCAGAATCCTTTGTCTTGATGAACCTGAGTGGAGAACAACTTGCCACTCTTGCTGATGATTCTTGTATATTCTTGGTATCAGTGTTTCACGTTGTTTTGGTTTGGTTTGGTGCTACAGCTGAGTTTAGAAGATGAGTGCTGGAATTTGGGTTAAAAAGAGAAAGGTCGTAAAAGAAAAAAAAATCAAAATCACGAAGACTACCAGCCGCCGGGGCGAAGTGGTTAGCGTCGCGGACTCCCGGCTGGGAGGTCATGTATTCGATTCCCATCCGAGTCATGTGGGATTTTTCTGCCCCGACCGGCTCCTCCCCAGAGCTGAGTTTGCTACGGACTCAGTTGGGAAGACTGGGACCACGCAGTTAAGTTTCATCCACTTAATGGATGTATCTCTGAAGGTGTTGCTCAAATTTCCTGACCAACACTGCAGGTGTCTGTATCACTCGGGCCTGGTTGACACCAGGATATTGTATGAAAGGAAGCGTAAAGTACAGCCCTGTCATGCTGTCTCAGACCGGAATAGAAATCCGTAGCATCATTTTCATCATCCTCATTCTCATCGATCAGCATAAAAAAGTCTCAAATTCTGCGGCCCTTCACGCCCTGCTCTCATTGTGCCCTCAGTTTTGATGTTCTCTCCACTCTGTGGCCTTGGGTTGGTTCCGTCGATGTCACCGGTATCGGCTAGTGCACAGGGAACTGTCGTTAGACGGACGTGGTGGCGCCCTCCGCAGGGAGAGCTCACTCACGCTGGCTCCGCGACTAAGCAATTATTGTAGTCAGTAGGGGGCTCAGTAGGTGGTGTCCTGCGTATGTTGGATCAGAACAGGCGCCACTGAACACCACCGAAGTGACTCGGCAGCAGTGCAGTGTCTCCTCCGGTGGGTTGCCTCTTGACGACTTGACATTGACTGCTCCCTGTGGATTGCCGGTGCCGGGGCTGCGGCGGGACTGACCGGGCTGTGGCTATGGACAGGGTGTCGGAATGAGCGGCGTGGGTGCACTGCCACTGAGGTGGCGCAGAAGATGGGACAGCAAAAAAAAAAAAAAAAAAGAAAGAAAAAGAAAAAAAAAGCAATAAAGTCGCGACGACCACGATGTCTTTACCCAACGACAGGCAGAGACAGAGAGAAACAGAGACAGAGACAGAGAAACAGACAGAAAGAAGGCTTAATCACATAAGCTGCTTAGCAAGTATATCTTATTGTGAGTGGGATTTCCGAGAGGGATTTTCTATGTGGTCAGTCACTACAGCCCTTATAGTGATGCTGTCGTTCTATTGGTTACACTAGCGGCTAATTCAGTGTACACATTGATATTCCCTCTGTGCTTAAACAGTCAAAGCTAGTCAGGACCACAGAGAGAGAGAGAGAGAGAGAGAGAGAGAGAGAGAGAGAGAGAGAAGAGAGAAGAATTATGGCAGAGAGAGACAGAGTAAAAGGTAGACAGAGAGAGAGAGAGAGAGAGAGAGAGAGAGAGACAGACAGACAGACAGACAGACAGACAGACAGATAGGCAGACAGACAGACAGAGACAGAGAGAGAGAGAGAGAGAGAGAGAGAGAGAGAGAGAGAGAGAGAGAAAGAGAGAGAGTACGAACGAACGAACGAACGAAATTTTATTTTACCAGGGTAATGAGATAAGCAATACAAATGCTTTTTTTCCACCCAGCCCTGGGGCAAAAGGAAAGAAAAACAATGTAAAGATCAAATTAATGCATTTAAAGATCAAGTTAATGCAAATACATATAAAAAAGAACAAAGAATAACAAAATCTTGTACAGTTCAAAACAAATTAGCTATTGTCCATAGCATTGACAAACGAACGCAAATAGAAAAAAACGCGTGAACATAGCGAACAAGGGGAAGGAAACGGGGAAGGAAAAGGCCAAGGGGTAGGTTTGGGGAAAATGGAGAGAGAGAGAGAGAGAGAGAGAGAGAGAGAGAGAGAGAGAGAGAGAGAGGAAGGAGAAAAGGCCAAGGGGTAGGTTTGGGGTACTTGGAACGAACGAGAGAGAGAGAGAGAGAGAGAGAGAGAGAGAGAGAGAGGAGAGACAGAGAGAAGAGAGACAGAGAGAGACAGAGACAGAGACAGATACAGATACAGAATAAGGGGCAGAGAGAGAGAGATAACGATAACGATAACGATAACGATAATTTATTCAAGAAAGGCCACAGCCCCATTTGAAAGGGGTATTGACATATAACTGATGTAACAACACATTAATATACAAGCACATATAAACAAATTCAAATCAGATAACTCCTCCTCTTGAAGGATTTATACAAATATGAAGCTAGATCACCAACAACATTCTCATTTCTTGACGACGAAAGCAAGACAAGCCTAAAAAATGATGGGCGTCGATAATATTTCAAAGGAATATATTTTTGTCTTAAATCTGTAAGCAAAGGACAAACAAATAGAAAATGAAGTTCGTTCTCTGGGGCAGACTTGCACAATGGACATAAAACATCTAATTCTGTATGAACATTGTAACGTTGCCTGTGTACAGCAATATCAGATACACCGAATCTAAACTTAGTTAATGCAGATCTGACAAAACTATTAATATTCATCGATAGATAAGGTTCCGCTTCCATTACCTGATTTGACTTTAGATTTCGAAACAAAGAAAATCTCTCACTGTTTTTAATATGACTATTCCAGTCTTGCAAGTTACAATCAATTATTCTCTGCTTAAAACAAGCCAAAAATGTTTTAACACATCCAACACTCTGTTCTAACCAAACAAACGAAAACCCATAACTACAAAGACATTTACGAACAGAAGTTGCCCAAGTTGATTTACCTCTAGAATCTAAATCAAACAATACTTTGTATGCTTTTGCAGGTAATCTGTGTTTTCCCATACGCACGAGCTTAAGCCAATAACTAATACATTTCACGTATGAATTTACGTAAATAGGATATCTGCCAAGCTCACCATAAACAAAATCATTAGGGGGTTCGTCTATCCACATGCAAAAAGCGTTTCATAGCAAATAAATGTAATTTTTCAATTTCATGACCTTTATCCAATCCCCAAATCTCAGCGCCATACTGTACAATAGGCTGCACTTGGGCATCAAACAATTTAAGAAATAATTTAACTGAAACACTTTCAAATTTATAAAGCAAGCTTAAAATAGCTATAACAGCACGCTTTCCTCTGTTAACAAGATCATGACAGGCAAACGTAAAGCTAAGTTTTGTTGAAAAATATATGCCCAAGTACTTGTAAGCATTTACCACGGACATTTGCGAACTTCCATGCGACCACCTTTCACGCGATGCTGAGAAACCACCCTTTCGAAAAACTATAATGTTTGATTTACCCATGTTTACTTTCAAATCCAGTCTATATGCTGCAGAATGCAAATTATTCAATTGGTTTTGTAATCCTACGACAGTTTCAGAGAGCAAGACGATATCATCTGCAAATAACAATATAAATAATTCAATCAAGTCAAAAGTGACACCGTGTCTTCCCTTCTCAATAATTTCTAGTGCTAATTCATTAATATACAATGAAAATAATACTGGGCTGCAGACATCCCCCTGTTTAACACCCTGAGTACACCTGATATAGTCACTAAATTTTGCCCCACATCTTATCGTAGCTTTAACATTTTTGTACATGCATTTTACACAATTATATAATTTACCTTTGATTCCATTTTTTGTAAGTATCGGCCACAAAAGTTTTCTTGAAATGGAGTCAAAGGCCTTTTCAAAGTCTATAAAGGCAACATAAAGCTTACGGTTATTAGAAAATTGTTTCTGGACAGCTGCTAACAGAGTGAACATATGATCAATTGTACAAAAGTTTTTCTTGAACCCTGCCTGGTGGTCACCTGTTATATTGTTTACTTCAATCCATTCTGACAATCTCTTTTTAATTATAGAACCAAATACTTTACTTGCAATATCAGACAAGGAAATTCCTCTGTAATTGTTAGGGTCATTCGTATTACCTTTTTTAAAGAGAGGGAGAATAAATGATTTGTGCCAATCTTCAGGATAAATTCCATTGTCAAACAAATTATTGAACAATTTAACCAGAAAATCAGTTCCAACATTACCAACATTTTTAAAAAACTCACAAATCATGCCATCTGGACCAGCTGCCTTTTCATTTTTTAGATTTCTTATTGCACCAACAACTTCAATTTTGCTTATAGGACGATCATAATATTCTATATATCCGTTGTCGCATATCATATCATTTTCTATAATTTCAGTTTCTGTCGTAGAATCCTTATCCAGCACATGCTTAAAATGATTATACCATTCATCTATAGTGATTTGGTTTTGATTATATACTCGCTTTTTAAATACTGTAGTACATTTCTCCAGAACTCTTGCTGACTATCAATACTTGTGATCACTTTTTCAAACAGTAAATCGTTGTGTTGTTTCTTCTTTCTTTGTAATAAATTCTTATACTCACGTCGAGCTACACAGTACAGATGTCGGACATCTTTATCAATGTGTTGCAAAATGTTCTTAACAATTTTCGTAAATTTTGTCTTTCAATTTTACATTCGGCATCAAACCAATCATTCTGTCGTTTCACTCTGTTTACACAAGCTTTACGTTTCATACCGTCAGCAGCTCTTTTTACAGAACTGTTAAACAAGTTAAGTGCATCATTTATATTTACATCTACTAAATCCATAGCACGAAA
>CM065726.1:939527-942027 GCA_033310375.1 Conus canariensis
ATACAATAATAATGACAATAATAATACTACTAATAATAATGATAACGATAATATTATTAATAATAATAATAATATAATAACAATAATAATAATAGTAATGATGATCATGATGATGATGATGATGATGACAAAATTGAATGTCAAGAGTTATTGATTGAATGGTGCAATTGTTGTTGTTGTTGTTGTTGTTTTGTTCTTGTTGTTGTTACTGTTGTTGTTGTTTGTTAGTTTGTTTGACTTGCGTATTTATTTTTTTGTTTACGTATTTGTTTATTTATTTATTTATTCATCTATTTATTTTTCATTCCTCTATTCACAGTGTGAAGAGTTATTGAATGGTGCAGATTCTTTTCGTTATTGTTCGTTTGTTTACGTATTTCTTTCTTTCTCTCTCTCTCTCTCTCTCTCTCTCTCTCTCTCTCTCTCTCTCTCTCTCTCTCTCTCTCTCTCTCTCTTCACGTATTCATTCATTTACTTATTATTTATTTAGTTATTGATTGATTCATTCATTTCCTTTTTGATTTTTTTATGTATGCAATTATTCGTTTGTTTATTTAGAGTGTGAAGAGCTGTTGGATGGTGCAGAGTCTCTTCTTTTTTGTTCGTTTGTTTTACTTATGTAGTTATGTTTCTATGCATTTATTTATTTATTTATTTATCTATCTATCTATTCAATTCTTTGTTGTATTCCGCATGCATTCCACATCCATTTTGCGCCCAATTGAGGAGGTGAGTGATTGTTCGTTCTTCGTTTTCATTGTCTTGAATATTGTTGCCTTGCCTGAAGAAGACTAAAGAGGTCGAAACGCGTCGTGTTCTCATTTGTTTGTCCCTTTCGTCCGGCGGAACAGTCCTTCTTCTGTTAAGTTTGTTTTGATTTCCGCATCACTTTGAAACTGTTTGCACGTTTGTTTGTGTGTTACTCTATGTATGTATTGACGGGTCTTTTTTGTTTGTTTGTTTGTTTGTTTGTTTTGCTTTATGTTTAGTTATTGATTAACATTTGGAGGAATCTCTATCATATATTTATTAAACGAACAAACGATGTCAGTATCATTGGGTGTACATGTTTGTGTCCAAGAGCAAATGATTTATCATAGTCACGTTTTGTCCATGCCCATACACAAGAAGTAGATGCAGTGGGGATCGGACATTTATTTAACAACGAGGAAAATCGAGGTCAAGCTTTATTACATTGCAAAATATGTCATTGCTGAAAACGGACCCGGATTGTGGAAATGGAGATACAGTATACAATTCCGGATGATCTGATTGATATTGTCAATACAACTGGCACCGATTTTTTTAAGCAAGCGTAGCAGCTGTATAATCCTATGATTCCATGAGTTTGATGGTCGATTCTTCAAATTCATTTGAACATTTTCCTCGATGATTCCAGGGAAATTGTTCATTTTCTTTCTCAGTTCTTCTATGCCTGCCATTATGTTTTTAACAGTGATTTCCCCTGACAAACTGCTCGAGTGACATTATCCAAGTAAAAAACAAACAAGTGGGTTAACTCTTGCTCCCAATATGAAATAAATGCACGCCCATAACGCTGAATGACTACTGTTCACGACACCAAATCGCCTTGCAGAAATGACAACACAGAACATACAGAACAAACACGGAGAGACCCCCCACCCCCACCACCACCAAAGAAAAAAAAAGAAAATTATTATACCAAGATTGTACATATACCCTGGATCTGACACATCTGCACAACAACAGCTGGAGAAGTGAACAAAGATAAATTAACATTGAGTCAAGACTGGCACAGCCTTTTCGATCTTGAACATAGACAGACATTTCTAAACTAATTGATATCCCAATGGAACAACTAGTATTGAATAAAAGTAGCACCAGGGGTGGCGGTCAGTGTTATGCCATACCTGCATCAAATATTGACAGCCACTTACATTCATTTTATCCTAGTTCTGCACGGCTGTGGAACTCACTGCCGGGTGCCATCAAGATTGCCACAAATGCAGTCTGATTTAAAAATCAAATTGATATGACAGTCTTGAGATCTGCATATTGACGACTTTTCTATTTTAACTTCCCCAGATATTTTATGGTTACCTGGGCCTGAATCTGGCCATTGCTTTTAACTTTTTGAATATCGTGTGCGACCCCTTGTTGCCAATTTTTGCTCCAGGGGCAAACAGGCTGAGTCGCACTTTATTTTATTTTATTTTACTTTTTAACATGCGCGCTGGTGACCTACTCGTTTTTGAGTGAACCAGTCTTTCAGGAAGAAGAAGAAGAGACAAACACAGTGGAGGAACGGAAACAAATAATGTAACCTTGGTTTGACTGGTATGAAAGAAAATCTGAAATGAGTCAGGGAACAGTAAACGGCAAATAACAAACAAGTAAGGTAACTCTTGACATAAGTAACGTACAAGTAAGGCAACTCTTGACATAAGTAACGTACAAGTAAGGTAACTCTTGACCATTTAAGATTCCCTGATATTGTCTCAATTGTGCTCGGTTTTAA
>CM065726.1:949527-952027 GCA_033310375.1 Conus canariensis
TGAACATTTAATTATGTTAACAGTGCTTTGACTAAGTTTAGATTTGGTACTTCTGATGTTGCTTGCCATCGTTTCAGATATAGACTTGAACATGAACGAAAAGTGTTATGTCGATTGTATAGTAGAGCTAAGGAGGATTAAATTAATTTCTTGTTTTGCTTCCCCGTTCTTCAGGATCTTAGACAGAAACTAATTAAACCTAGATATTTTAATAACCCATGTATCTTTCGATTCAATCTGCTCTTGTCGTCTAGACATGAAGTCACTCTTTTATAAAACTTGCAACGTTTATATATGAAGCTTTCAAACGATTACGAACAGCGACATCTTAGCATGTTCACAGTTATAATTTGTTTCATTGTTAATTTGTCTTATGCATGTAAGTGTGACATTTGATGTAATATTCGAAGTAATGCCGAAGTGACTCTGGTCATACTTTTGATTTCCTTACCATATGTGTTAACTCCCTTTAGTTAGGGGCTTTGGCCTATACGGAACAAATCATTCGTATTCGTATTCGCATTCGCATTCGTATTCGTATTCGTATTCGTATTCGTATTCGTATTCTTCTCTCTCTCCTCTCTCTCTCTCTCTCTCTCTCTCTCTCTCTCTCTCTCTCTCTCTCTCTCTCTCTCTCTCTCTCTCTCTCCATGAATGTGTTTCGTCAACGAAGCAATTTAGTATAACTTTAACATTATTCTGAAAACGTATGACTGAATTTTCTGAATGGCTGTCGTCACCTCCCCTCCCTATCCCCTTTCCTCGACTGCAGTTAAAGGGATGCTACTAACATTTGCCAGTTGATAACTATATTTAATGAGTAGCGTCCCTTTGGTAACCGGACCCATGGTGTATGTTCATTGAAAATTGACAAAGCCTCTCTCTCTCTCTCTCTCTCTCTCTCTCTCTCTCTCTCTCTCTCTCTCTCCTTTTTATTTCTTTTTTCTTACTTAGCACTAGGGCAGGCTCAGTATACGGGCGACCGATCTTGTGTGTCCATTATGTTTGGGTGGGTGTCTTTTGTTTGGGGTCACCAGTCTCCCTCTCCTTCACTTTGCCTATGTGTGCCTCTTCACTAAACTGTTAAATAAACACCCCCTGCACTAAACTGTTAAATAAAACCCCATTCACTAAACTGTTAACTAAACAACCCTCTTCACTAAACTGTTAAATAAACAACCTTCTTCACTAAACTGTTAAATAAACAACCTTCTTCACTAAACTGTTAAATAAACAACCTTCTTCACTAAACTGTTAAATAAACAACCTTCTTCACTAAACTGTTAAATAAGCAACCCTCTTCACTCAACTGTTAAATAAACAACCCTCTTCACTAAACTGGTAAATAAACAACCCTCTTCACCAAACTGTTAACTAAACAACCTCCTTCAATAACTGTTAACTAAACAACCCTCTTCACTAAAATGCTTAAATAAACACACCTCTTCACTAAATTGTCAAATAAACAACCCTCTTCACCAAACTGTTAAATAAACAACCCTTTTGACTAAACTGATAAATAAACATTCCTCTTCACCAAAGTGTTAAATAAACAACCTCCTTCACTAAACTGTTAAACTAAACAACCCTCTTCACTAAACTGTTCAAAAACAACCTCCTTACTAAACTTGAATAAAAGATCCTCTTCACTAAACTGCTAAATAAACAACTTTTCACTAAACTACTGAATAAACAACCTTCTTTACTAAACTACTAAATAACAACCCTTATTCACTAAACTGTTAACTAACCACCATCTTCACTAAACTACGGATAAACAACCTTCTTTACTAAACTACTAATAAACAACCTTTATTCACTAAACTGTTAACTAAGCATCTCTCTTTACTAGACTGTTAAATAAACAACCTCTTCACTACACTGTTAACTAAACAACTCTCTTCACTAAACTGTTAGATAAACAATCCTCATCACTAAACTGCTAAATAAACAACCTTCTTCAATAAACTGTGAAATAAACAACTGTCTTCACTACACTGTTAACTAAGCAACCCTCTTCACTCAACTGTCACATAAACAACTCTCTTCACTAAACTGTTAAATAAAAAATATCCTTCACTAAACTGTTAAATAAACAATCCTTCCACTAAATTGTTTAACAAACAACACCTCACTAAAATACTAAATAAACAACCTCTTCACTAAATTGCTAAATAAACAACCTTATTCGCTGAGCTATTATATAAACAACTCTCTTCACTAAACTATTTAATAAACAACCCTCTTCACTCAACTGTCACATAAACAACTCTCTTCACTAAACTATTAAATAAACAACCCTCTTCACTCAACTGTCACATAAACAACCCTCTTCACTAAACTATTAAATAAACAATCTCCTTCACTAAACTTAAATAAACAACCCTTTTCACTAAACTGTTCAATAACCAACCACCTCACTAAACTGTTAAATAAACAACCCTTTCCACTAAACTGTTAAATAAATAACCCTCTTCACTAAATTGTTAAATAAACAACC
>CM065726.1:954527-969527 GCA_033310375.1 Conus canariensis
ACACGCACACACACACACACACACACACACACACACACACACACACACACACACACACACACACACACACATTAGCCGCAGAATCAATTTGATGGGCAAGGGAAGGGGGAGAAAGAACTGCTGTTGATAGGTGAAGAGGGTTGTTTTAAGAGATGCCTTGAAGAAGACAGAGAGTTTGAACTACGCAAAGAAATTGGGAGTTTATTCCTAGAAACCGGACTCTGAAAAGAAAAAGTACGATCGCCATAGGTTTTAGTTCCAAATCGAGGGATTTTGAGTAGAGTGTTGTCGGCAGAAGAACGCAACTGCCTAGAAGGAACATATAGATGAAGGCGATCAGAAAAGGTAGGAAGGAGCTAAGCCATTCAAAGAGTTAAAGCAGAGTAAGGACAGTTTGTAGTCTATTCGTTTTTCGACCAGCAACCAGTGAAGAGAAAGAAGTAAGGGAGTGACCTTCGAATGAGACTATAAACCGAGGTTCCGTGTGTGAACACACGCATAACATCTTGCACACATGTCAAATCCCATCACCAGCTTGCGGAAGAGAAGGCCAGTTTGGCCGTTGGTATAGATGACACGTTACACATAGCATGCACCCTGCGTAAGAAATGGAAAGAATGAAGGAAGTAAGGAAACTGAGTGAATGATATTGAACGAAATTGACTGGATGACATGGGAAATGACTGAATGAAGCGCCAGCTGGCAGCTCTTCAATCAGCACTATCCAGGTAGGCAGCCCATTGTATAAACGAGTGTGGATGGTAAAGCGCTTAGAGCTTGGTGTCTAACCGAGGATAGGTGCTAAGTATTCATAATAAATAAATAAGATCTAGGATGTCTAAGAATCAAATGGCAGCATTGTTTTTTTACTTTCTGGAGACAACGGAGAAGTTTCTGGGGACAGCCAGCTAAAAGAGAATTACAGTAATCAGTCTCTGCAACAAATCAGTGATTCCTCAGACCAGCTGTAGATAGAACAATACAGTGTAGCCACAAAGACAACAGGGGTAAACCAGAAAGAGTGCATGGTTATCTCACTTGCTCTGAACTCCTTGTCTAGGATTCACTGATCTCCCAGAAGAAATGTAAATTGAAACTATGTTTCTAAATTTTGAATCTATGCATTGACTGTATGAATGTCATGTGGTTTAACAGCATAACTTTATTCCAATGCTTGGCGACATCTATCAAGATGATGAATGAGTATTCTGTTGTAACAGTTGTTTCCAACAACTTGACAAAAAGCTATTACCATGCTTGGTTAAGATTTTTTGTTAACAATCTGACCACCATTCTTAGTGTACAATCTGACTTTTGCCAGTATGCAGTTCTATCTGTTAAGATGATAACTGAATGATAGATTCTGATCGGAAAAGCAGTATGCCTATACAAGGTGAAAACTGTTCAGTTGATTTATGAATACTGCTGATTGTTGGAATGTTTTGTAGTGTGTCTACACTACACCACAGCACATGTGTACTTGGGCCAAGTATATTCTAAGTGTGACGAGAGGTATGGATGAGTGGTAGGTGGGTCCTCTAGGGGAAGGACTTGGAATAACTTCTCGATGAGAATTATCTTAACATTTCACCTACACCCTCTCTCTTACTAGTGGTGGAAGGAGCAACTTTACGGTACTAGTCATCGAAAGAAATTTATATTTGTTACAGGTCTTGTTAAAATACTAAAGAGTGGCTCTGAGATAATTTTCATTAGGCCAGTACTCTTAGAAGTACTTGTAGCTCCGAGAGACAGAATTGAAGAGAGAAGTTCAAACATTCAACCTTTGATTGAACAGCAGAGAACTAACACAAGTTAAGCACTATTTCACACATCAATTTTACTTGCTTACACATAGGTAAGTATGTACATGTCAGTTCAATAGGCAAGGTTTTTAGTTCTCATTGAACCACAACCATGAGGGGCCCTTCCTCACTCCTACTTTACATGCTTACACTCGGTGCAGCCGCTTAAGTTGGAATACAGTGGGCCTGTCTAAGTTACACTGAATGCATCTGGTTAAGATACATCCACTTTGCTTGCATACACCCAGTGCAGTAGCCAAAGTGGTACTCATAGACAGGTTCTCACTGTTTCATCATAAAGTGAGGGTAAGGGTCTGATGGGTTTGAGTCCAGGGGAGTTGTTTTTCTTAACTTATATCGGAGAAGGTAGTTGATCTCTCCTGTGGCTGGTGACTGCCCCACCTGTGGATTGGTTGTCTGGTGTCACCCCAGTTTAGAGTGTAGCCATGGTATCTGGTGTTGCCCCGGTTTCTAGCATAGCCCCAGCGTGTGGTTCAGCCGCAATGTGTAGCGTGACCAGGATCCCAGTTCTGCAGTAAAGAGAACTTGGTCTGTAGGTGAGAATCTGATGGCTGGTTTGTCGAGTGCACACATTTACCCTTGTTTACTTTCAGAAGAGGAGTGAGACTCAGCCAGCAAAGTTTTCTCTATGGTAGAGTTTCTGCTATAACTATTAATCTCCACTTTTGTTTAAAGGCTCAGTTAAGCTTACAAAAGAGTTGGAGACAGTAATACAATGCTACACAGTTTCAGTCAGACAACTCTTCCATGTTTCTTATGAATTAAATCACATTAACTTGGGCTACACTTAGTCCAAGTACACATGTGGTGTAGACTCAAAGTCCTACACTACAAATCATTCCAACAATCACCAGTATTTATAAATCAGCTTAGCAGGTTTGTAACCTAGCTCAGGCATACTGTTTTTCTGATCACAATTAACCCGTAGAGTGCCTTTAAGCCGTCAGCTGACGCCGCATTAAAAATGCTTTCCCAGTGCCTATGGGCCGTCCACTGACGTCATGCATTTTTCTTGAATTTTCATTCGTTACTATTTCTATCAACGGACTTAAATAGAGTGTGCGTAGTAAGCCTTATATGTCTGTAGTATTAAAATGATATGTAAATGACCACACGTGAGGGGAAAGCCCATTTATTCTCATCACTGACTGGATGACCAGCCAGCACTTCGTCTCGCTTGCAAAGATGGCGGCGCAACCTTCGACAAGCGCAGCGACCAAATCAACGTATTTACACAGCTGAGCAGGCTCTGCTAATGATTTTTGACAAAGACAATAATCTTTTATTCAACGACTCACTCGAGCATGAAGGTGAGATGATGATAGTGATGGAATTGCCAACCGTATTCGTCAGTTATTGTGTCGGGCTGTGTGACCTCAATGTGTGTTCAGCTGACTGGTTTGCCAGCGTCTAACGAGCTCGCCTAGTGTGTACTCTGCACTGCGTGCCAGTGGTCAGTGACGTGGTAGTCAGCGTGAGAGGGGAGCGCGGCCTGCTCGCGGCGCGGCACAGGGCAGAGGGAAAGGTAGGGGAAGAGGAGCAGTGAAAGAGAGGGTTGAAGTCCAGCAAGGGGGCGTGGTGGGGAGAGGGGGGCATGGTCGTGGACTGACCTGTCTGCATAGAGTGTGAGCATCTTGATAGACTTCTAAACTGTTTTACTTTCATTTACAGGTGTAGTGTGACAATACAAACTTTATTTTCAACTTTTTTGCTTTGTGTTCTTGTTTGGATGTGAAGATGTAGTGGTAAATACATATGCTTTTGATCGTGCAAAAAAATCTATCCAAATCTAATTGTCTAAATACTTTTTTATTATCAAAATTAAAACAAAAGAAGCCCAGATTCAAAATCTTCATTCAATTTCCTTCAAAAATCATATATATTTTATTGTTATATCTTTTGTAGTTTCTGAGCTAGAATTTTTTGTTAATTATTACCCCCAAATCATTAGATTTCCCTGGCACTGGGAAAGCCTTTGTTTGTAACATTTTCAAGCAGCTTCAAGCAGCGAACGGGTTAATCATTAAATTATTATCTTAACAGACAGAATTGCATACTGGCAAAAGTCAGGGTGAATACAAAGAATAGTGGTCAGATTGTTAACAAAGAATCATAACTACACGGAGAGAGAACTTTTGCCATATGATGGCAAGCAAAGTACTACACAGAATAATCATTCATCAGTTTGATAAATGTCACCAAGTATTTGTACAAAGTTACCATGTTAACCCACACAGCATACATAAAATCAATACATAGATTCGAAAATGTAAAACAGAGTTCCAACTCACTTTTCCTGGGAATGAACCAGTGAATGACTTGAGATCAGGGAGTAGGTTATCAGGCCTCTCTAGTCGTCCCTTTGTCTTTCACTGTTCTGATCTACAGGCAGTCTTGAGGGGTCAGTGAAGTTGTGACCCTATGTGTTTGGTATATGTATTCTAAACTGCCAAATCAGGTTTCTGCTCTGGCTGACAAGGTGCCAGTCAAACACCAGGAGTGGGAGGGGGAGGATCTGTTCTTATCATCATTCGCCTCAGAAATTGTTTGAACTTCATTGGCGCTGGCTTACTGAAATCAGTGGCCGGTTAATTTATGCATCTGTATAGACAAAGACTCTCACGGATAAAACACAGTGACATAATTTACCAGATGTCTGCACATGCAGACGATGGACCTGAAAGAGAGGTGGGGGGGGGTGAGTGGTGGTGGTGGCGGTAGAGAGAGCGGCAACATGCCTTTGTGTCACGGGATAGGAGGGGGGGGGGGGGTGAAGATAGCGCCGGGGGGTGGGGGGGAAGGGGGGGTGAGATGGGCCATTGTTACAATGCAATGTAAATTTTACTGTGTCATAGCTGCTCAGAGTGGGGAAGGAGGGTTGAGAGGGGAAGGGAGGTAGGCCAATAGGAATGATGCGGAGTGCCACATGACGTAATTTTCTCTTGTTCGAAATAGTGAAGTCGGACTGCTCACACTGTCCTAAGAGAGAGAAAGGGGGGGGGGGGGGGGTTGATAGGGGAGGGTGGGCATAGATTTGAAATCTTTTCTTTGGTTTGGGGTTTGAGTGGGACCAATCGGATGGGTTTGTCAAGCGTTTCATTACACCAAGTTACTGCAGTTAATTCATAAGAACAACTGAATTAATACAGAGTTAGTTGACTAAAATTGTTTCGCATTGTGTTACTGTCTCCTACCCTTTTGTAAACTCCACTTAAAATCTGAACAAAAGTGAAGATTGATAATTATGGCAGATGTATATATGCTAGTCTAATCCTTTGTTGGCTGAGATCTCACACTTGCTGAAAGCCAGAGGGCAAGTGTGAGAGCTTGACAAGCCAGACACTCAGCTACTTAACTACAGACCAGGTGTGTGACCACCTTTGTTTTAGAACCTGGGTCCCTCTCTACCTTAGGCATGCCTGGTAGTGAAGAAACACCACAGCCCAGCTATTGAGCAGCAGGATCAGTCACCAGCAACAAGAGAGAGATCAACTATCCTCTCCAACATCAGATAAGTTCTGATATTCCAAGTGGACTCCAACTCAACTCATCCAGGAGTTTCCCTCTCTTAATGATGAAATGGTGGGAACCAAAACTCAGCCTGAACTGACTCTTTGTGAAATAGTTTCGAATACTCCACCCTCGTATAAACACGTAAAGTTGATGTGTGAAAGTGCACTTAACTTGTGTCAGTTCTTTGTTGTTCAATCAGCATTGAATGTTTGAACTCCTTTCCAATTCTGTCTCTCAGAGTTACCAGTACTTTTAAGAGTGCAAGCCTAAGAAAACTTATCCCTGAGCCACAATTGAGTATTTCAACAGTCCTGAGAAAAATAAAAACTTTTTTCGATGACTAGTACTGGAAAGTTGCTCCTTCCATAACTAGTAAGAGTGAGGGTGGAGGTGAAATGTTAACATAACTCTATTAGAGGAAATAGTTCTTCCCCTACAAGACACAGCGACCCACTCTCAACTCTCGTCACACAGATCCAACTCTCTTTTCACATAAACAATAGCAGCGACAAGAAAAAAAGCAGGTACGTACACATGATTTTGTGCCCAAGCACATTTGTGTAATTTGTGTCTTTTTAGGTAAAGAATACTCATGTTCATGAGTACTTAGTAATGTTCGCAATGCACACACACACACACACACACACACACACACACACACACACAACACACACACACACACACGCATGCACACACGCACACACACACACATACACACACACACACACACACACACACACACACACACACACACACACACACACACACCACACTCCGTGCGTGCATGCATGTGCGCATAAGTATGTACACGCACACACACACATAGACACTATACTCTCTCTCTCTCTCTCTCTCTCTCTCTCTCTCTCTCTCTCACACACACACACACACACACACACACACACACACACACACACACACACACACTATACTCACACACACACGCTCTCTCTCTCTCTCTCTCTCTCTCTCTCTCTCTCTCTCTCTCTCTCTCTGGATTGGATCTGTCACAACAATTCAAATATACTACTGTTAGGGGACTTTAATATTGATATGTTAAAACAACAACCAGCTTGTACAAGTACACTATCACTTCATGCACTCCATCAGTTAGTACAAACCCCAACAAGAAAAACTAAAACAACTGTGACTCTTATTGATCATGTATACACTAACAACAAATCTGCAATACTAGATGTTTCAGTGGTACATTCTGGTATTAGTGATCACTGTCCAGTTTTCTGCACGTGGTCCTTAAGGCTCCCAAAACCACCACCCAAAGGTCACACGACCATCCAATACCACTCTTTCAAAAAGTTTAATGAAGCAGCATACCTCTATGACTTAAACATTTCCCCATTTCACTTAACTTATAATTACTCAGACGTCAATGATGCACTGTCCTTCTGGTACCAAACATTCCTCACCATCATAAATAAACACGCGCCGTTACATCAAAAAAGAGTTAGGCATCTGCAGATGAACCCGTGGTTAACGCCAGAATTGCTGCAAGAAATGGTACTACGTGACCAACTCAAGGCAGCAAATTTGTTTGACGAATATAAAGAGCAGAGAAACTTTGTTTCAAACAAAGTTGAAAAAGCCAAATGAGACTACTTCAGTCAAATGATAATGGACGCAAAATCCACAGCGCCAGTGTGGAGGGCAATAAACACTATTGTACACAACAAGCATACAGATTCACAAAATTCAAGCACAAACATCACCCCAGACAAATTTAATACCCACTTTCTGTCATTATCAGATACCCTTACTCAAGCTTCACAGACTATAAGAGCACCAAATGAATATACATGCCCGACTTCCCTAATATCATTTTGCAAACAAAAACTTGGATCCAGTAACTCAGTCAAAATTCCCCTTCTTGCTGTACATGAAGTAGGTATGCACACAGCACAATTAAAGAATAAAAAATCCATGGGTCCTGATAACATACCCGCATTTCTTCTCAAACTCGCTCTACCTTACATTGTTGAGTCTCTTACATACATATATAATTTATCCATTGAAACTAATGTTTTCCCTCAGGCGTTCAAAAACGCCAAAGTGATCCCCCTTCCAAAATCAAATGATTTGTCGGATCCAAATAATTTCAGACCTATATCCTTACTTTCGATTCTATCCAAACCCCTTGAAAGACACGTACACACACACGTATCTCAGTTCATGGAGAAAAACAAACTATTTCACCCACTCCAATCTGAATTCCGATCTAATCATTCCTGCCACACAGCATTATCACGAATGTGTGACTCATGGCTTTCAAATATGAACCAATCACAAATGACAGGGGTTGTCTTTCTTGACTTCAAAAAGGCGTTTGATCTTGTTGATCATTCCATTCTTCTAAAGAAACTATCTGTCTACTTGAACCATACCCCGACAATCTCATTATTCCAATCATACTTGAATGATAGGACTCAGTATGTGGTGCTTAATGGCAAAACTTCCGCTTCAGACTTTGTCAGACATAAAGTCCCACAGGGCTCTGTACTAGGCCCCCTACTATTCTGCATTTTCATCAATGATTTACCATTGTCCGTATCAGATGAAAAGGTCACGACAGATTTATTTGCTGATGACTCGTCACTCCAAACGAATGGTAGTGATCTACAGACAATAGAAACTTCTCTCCAGGAAAGTCTAAACGACGTGTCAGACTGGTGTCATTCAAACTCAATGGTCATACACCCAGCCAAAACCAAATCTATGATTATAGCTACCCACCAAAAACACCAATTGACTCCTCTTTGCCTAAAACTTCAGTTGAATAGCACTTCTATCGAGCAGGTAGACGAGCATCGTGTTTTAGGGTTAACGATAGATAAAGAATTGAAATGGCAAACTCATCTCAATAACGTTTGCAAGGTAGTCTCAAAACACCTTTTCCTGTTATCTCAATTAAAGCACTACGTCAATAGTAATGTGCTTAAACTTTTCTTCAATGCACACATAATGTCACGTATCAATTACGCCTCAACAGTGTGGGACGGCAGGAGTGACGTCCACCAAAAAAGGCTGAATTCTCTCCATAGACGTGCAGAAAAGCTACTCCATCCAGCTGTATCACTAACAACAGACGAAAAACTAAAAGCGCTGAACATACTTCCTCTGAATAGGCAATTGGAATTCAACAAGGCATCATTTATGTTTACAATCTTGACAGATACTATGCCATGTTATATCAATGCCCTTTTTACAAGTTCGAACAGCTCTTCTGGCTCGACGAAATTCCTTCTTCCCTACCCACGCATTGATCTATACAAAACAAGCCTAGCTTACTCTGGACCATATGTCTGGAACTCACTTCCACCAAATCTAAAAAACATGAATACTTTAAAACTTTTCAAGGAACATCTGCATAAACATTTTATGTCTCAGTAATTAAATTATTCAATTACAATGATTAGCGCCCATTTGCAAAGTCTTCTCTTCTTCTTCTTCTTCTTTCTTTGAACATCCGCCATCATCATTTTGATGGTTCTGATGTGTGTAAAAACTTGGGGGGTTTCCACAGGGTGTTGACATAGACATGTAGGACTGACAGCCGGGGGGGGGGGAACTTGTGGAGGGGGGGTGGTAGTGGGGGAGTGGGGGGGAGGGCACTGGTTGGTCAGATTTGGGACTTGAAACACTCCACTGAGGTTGAGGAAATAACCTCAGGAGGCAGGCTGTTCCAGTCCCTGACAGTCCTTGGGAAGAAAGAAAACTTCCTGTAGTTGGTTTTACAGGCGGGGAGAAGATAAGTCTCCCCATGAGACTGTCTTGTAGTCCGTGCTGGGGTGTTTGGTGTAGGCCTGAATGGGGTGTTTATGCTGACCTCTTCATGATGGTATTTGAAGAAGGTGGTCAGCCTTGCTGCTCTTCTTCTGTCTGCCAGGGTGGACCACTGTAGATGTGTCAGCATGGAATCGACACTTGAGGTGTGACGGTGGCGGTTCACAACCCATCGAGCTGCACGGCGTTGAACTTTTTCCATGTTGTTGATGTTTTTGGCAGTGTAGGGGTCCCAGACAGGTGAGGCATATTCTAGGGTGGGGCGAACTAGGGCTTTGTAGGCAGTTTCCTTGATGTTAATAGAGCCTACTCGCAGGTTTCGCCTGAGGAACCCTAAGGTCTTGTTTGCCCTGTTTGTTATATTGGAGATGTGGGTGTCCCAGCTAAGATCTTGGGAAATGGTGACCCCCAGGTACTTTGTCTCTTCGACGCTTTTGAGATTTTGGCCATGGAGATGGTATGTGCCAGTCAGTGTGTTTTTCTTCCTGGAGACGTGGAGGGCTTGACACTTGTCTGGGTGGAAGGACATTTTCCATTTTGTTTCCCAGGCTGCCATGTGGTCCAGGTCCTGTTGTAGCTTCCTTTGGTCTTGGGGGGAAACTACAGTTCTGTGGCAGAGAGTGTCATCTGCAAAGAGCCGTGTTGTTGAGGAGAGTTGTTCAGGGAGGTCGTTTATGTAGAGGAGAAAAAGGGCTGGGCCCAGGACTGATCCCTGGGGGACTCCTGACTCTACTGGGACGGCCTTTGAAGAAGCTCCATCAACTACCACTGCCTGCTGTCGGTTTGCCAGGAAGTTCTTTATCCATTCATGGACCTGGCCAGTGATCCCGTAATGTCGGAGCTTGTGGATTAGAAGGGAGTGGCAGACTTTGTCAAAGGCTTTTGAGAAATCCATCACTAAGACGTCTGATTGTTTTCCCTTTTCCATATTGTAGGATAGCTCATCCACAAGCCCCAGCAGTTGGCTTTCACAGGATCTGCCTCGCCGGAAGCCATGCTGTTCCTCACGCAGGATGTTGTTTGCCTCTGCAAATCCCATAATTGTGCTTACCACAATGTGCTCTAGGATTTTGCATGGCACACTCGTGCGGGAGATGGGGCGATAGTTTTCAGGCCTGTATCGTTCTGTGAACCATACTTTGAATACATCGTCTAAACATAAAACCTACTCCGTTAAAATCGCTCATCCCCACTCCCACTCTGTCTATCATCCCTTTTCTCCTCCCCCTATCTACCATTCTCTCTTCCCCACCCTCCTCTGACCTCTCTCTCTGTAGTCTTGTTTGTTTGTTTGTAAGTTTCCTTCTGTTTTACCATCCCCCATCTCATTAGTGCTTTTATGAATTGTTTGCTTATCATTGTAGAATTAGATTACCATGTTGTTATGTTGAATTGTCAGTACGAATGATATGTGCTGAAATAATGTATGCATGACAAGGACAGATTGTAAGACTAGGCTTTGGCCTAAAATCTCCATCCTTGTGTATTAAAGATCAATCAATCAATCTCTCTCTCTCTCTCTCTCTCTCTCTCTCTCTCTCTCTCTCTCTCTCTCTCTCTACCCAACCGCGCGCGCGCGGCATGACGTGTTCTTCGTCAGTCCAAGAAAAATACTGAATTCTTTACTCAAGTAAGTGTTAAGAACGTAAAATCGAATTTCGAAAAAATACTGTGTACATGTGATGTATGACGTGTTCTTCGTCAGTCCAAGAAAAATACTGAATTCTTTACTCAAGTAAGTGTTAAGAACGTAAAATCGAATTTCGAAAAAATACTGTGTACATGTGATGTAGGCCACAATGTAGTGCCGACCCATCAGATCATTTTTGTGGTGTAATTAGAGAAGAAAACAAAAAATCCAACCGACAGCCGTAGGCCGGCCATGGCGTGGTGCGTGCCGGCCGGCGGCATGCAGGAGCTGTAGGGCCTAGTTAGATGTGTCGGCTGTAGGTTACACCACCCATGATGCCAGCCATGGGGCCAACTACTCGATCCATGACCCAAGACACCGGTATATTTGTGTGCGGGGGTAACCTCGAGCAGATAACAGATACGCTTGATCCAATACAGAAAACAGTTACATGTGTTAAACAATGTATGCCCCATTGGAGGTTTGCACTACATCACAGGTATATGGGGAAATACATACCTAAAGGAGTGAAATGCACATGGAAAAATTACCGTGCACAACACAAAGAATATGACTGCTCTGAAGACTTTACTACAATCTCTCCAATTCCCTCTGACCTCTGCCAATCTACCATAGAGATGAGATCAGAGGAAGTCAAGATTCTGAAAATACATGTGTACTATACAACGGGTACCATTCTTATACAAGGCAAAGCATGTCTACAGTGGGTCGATGAGGAGTTCGACAGGCTGCGTACTATTGTACACACACTGGGTGTGACTGCGTGCTCTGACCCACTCTCCATCACACACATGTGCGTGCCAGACATGGAAGCAGCGACGGCCGGCGCGAAAGGCGTCGGGGGGTGTGCAGTGGATGAGACCAACACTGGTGCGACCGTGAAAGAAGACACGCGCTGTGTGCTTATCCCGCCAGTACACGGGCAGAAAGCAGTGAAGAGGAAGGAGATACAGACTGCCCTTTGACCGCTCCATCCTGCCAACACTCAGCATCCCCCCTCCACTCCCCGCCCCCTTCACCAGCTAAGGCCTGCTCTTCTCACCCAGTGACAGAACCTCCTCCCTCCACTGCCCCTTCATTGAGCCCATCTTCCGTCACCGTTCCAGTCGGCGTTAGTGCACAGGCTTCACAGTCCCCCACTTCTACTGATAACTCACCCCCCTCCTCACCATCCTCCACTGTAACCCCTGCCCCACCTGACTCAGTCATGCCCCTCCCCTCTCCCAAACAAGACACCACTTTCACAGCAGTTACTGAAAGCGTTAGCAGAGACACCACCACAGACACTGAAAGCGTTTCCAGTGACAAAGATGGTGACCAAGCTCCAAAGCCAGGGAACATGCCAGATGTGTGCTGCTGCCATGATGACTGTGTGTCCAAGGCAGAGTTTTTACAAACAACACAATCCCTACAAGCTGAAGTTTCAGCCCTTCGTGCAGCACTGCAAGAAGCAAGACAGACATTTAAGATTGACATAGATGCCATCACCACTCAGTTACTGCACTTACAAGCCCAAAACACACAAAAACCTCTTTCCCGCTCCTCAAATCACAAACTTCCCTCCAAGACTACATCCTCCAAACCACCCTCCCCCAAATCATCCACCCCCAAATCATCATCTCCCATATTGCCCACCCCGCCGAATGCCACTGCCACAGAGAGCAATGCTGACAGTGGACACAGCGCAGGCAAAGCAGACTCCACAGCAGTGTCTGAGTCCCTCAGTCAGCAGACCTCCACCCCCAACCCTCTCCAACATGTCAGTGTCACTAAGGACACCACCCCCAACCCTCTCCAACATGTCAGTGTCACTAAGGACACCAACCCCAACCCTCTCCAACATGTCAGTGTCACTAAGGACACCACTACCATTCTGCTGGGGGATGATGTAGTGAAAGGGGTGGATCCCTCCCGATCCTCACCTCCCAACAGCAAGCCCCAAAAAGTGTGTGTCAGTGACCTGACAGTGACCCAGCTGACTGAGTGGCTCAGTCGCCAGACACCCTCAACTACCGTGAGACTGGCTGCAGTTCATGTTGGGATCCACGACTGTGCACAAGTCAAGGCCTCAGCAGACAGTGCCATCAGCAGTGACAAGTGGAAAGACCTTCTTTCCCAGTGCCGGAGGGTCTTTCCCAAAGCGTCACTGCTAGCTTCTGCTATCATGCCTGCCAGAGGACGACGCCCCTTCAATCCAGTCATTCTCAACAGCAACAGGAACCTGCAGCAGGTGTGTGACGGCATGGGTGTGCACTACAGGGACCACACTGCTGTCTTCACCACCAGCAGTGGTGCACCCAGAATGGCATTGTACCAAAATGCCATTCTGCCAACGAGGAAAGGGACAGCACGCCTTGCTGAAAATCTGTTTGCTAGGAAACAGGCAGACAGCATGGGCACAAAGAGGGGCAGTGACCACAGGCCTCGCCCCACTGGACGTCTCTCCACTTCCCCCTTCTTGCATCACCGCTCCGTTCCTCCTCCCGTCCATTCACCTACTCCACGCATGTTACCAACAAACAATCACACATCACAGTCCTCTCAACCCGAGAACCCTCCTACTCTTCCCCATTCTCCGGCCGACCCACACTACTCGGAAGTCTTTCCTCCCCTCCCTACCACCACTCTAAACCCCACCCACCCACTCCGACGACCGGACAGTAAGCCCACTACCACGCGGGGAACTAATTCGTATGGTAGTAGAGAGACCTACACTTCGCCTCCACAGCCACCACCCATGATGCCACCGCCAATGTATCCTTCTATGTTCTTCCCTTCTTTTCCTCGTAGCTTCCCACCTGCTTTTTGGCAGTGGCCACACTTCATGCCAATGCCACCAAACTATGGCCAGTTGTAGACTTGAATCAGTGTGTGTGTGTGTGTGTGGTGTGTGTGTGTGTGTGTGTGTGTGTGTGTGTGTGTGTGTGTGTGTGTGTGTGTGTGTATGCGTGTGCGTGTGCGTGTGCGTGTGTGCTATATGTATATATACACTAGTGTGGAAAGTGCAGAGTTTGAACTATATGCATCTGCCAATGTGGACTGTGTAATTCCGAATCTGCCGACCATCTGATAAGCTGAGAAGAAAAAGTGGTTGCGAACTACATTATTAGCATTTCTGAAGAAAGCAAGACTTTTATATCAGTTTTATTGTACCTGAATGGTGTGTGAGCACGCTCAGAAACCTCCTGTGGTGTAGATAAAGCTTCGGTGACACTTGCCACAAGCGTGTTACGTAACTTTGTGAATTTAACTTTTGTGCTTTTTCATATTCATTATCCTTTTTCATTGAGCATTGTTGGATTTGGTGTGTAAGTGTGTTGTATCACACTTATTTGTAGTTTTGACTTGCTTGTTTCTCATTTTCATTATCCTTTTGAATTGAAGATAGTTGTTGTGTGTGTATACCATACGGACACATTGAGTTTGTATTCAAGTGTATCCTTGCTATATTTGTTTTAGTTGCACAAATGGTGCAATCATCTTCAAAGTGGCCACAGGAAGACGGACTACGTATTGGACATCTTAATATAAACCATATACAAAACAAGTTACAGGAGGTACCCACTATACTGTATAATCAAGACAAACCCTTTCATATATTTGGCTTCACTGAATCAAGACTTTCAGATATTGTCCCTAATGCCACTGTCTTAATCTCTGGCTACAATATTGTACGCAGAGATCCCACCGAATCCAAATCTACAGGCATATTACTTTACGTTCATGAAACATTAAATGCCCAACGTTTGTATGATCTTGAAAGTTTTGGAATTGAAGCAGTTTGGTTAGTAATCAAGTTGAAGAGAACAAAACCCATCAAAATAGGATTTGTATATCGAAACCCAGCGGAAAATGCTGGTTGGATGGACAAGTTTACGGCCATGATGGATGCAGCATCGCTTGATGCCACAGAATTAATGCTTTTAGGTGATTTCAACATTGATCTATTGAAGGGCCAAACATCGTGGTCAGATAGGACCACCTCATACAACTTATCCCAAATTATAGACATGCCAACCAGAGTAACACTCACTAGCAAAACATTAATTGACCACATCTATCTTTCTGAACCACAAAACGTCATTGAGAAATGTGTGCCTTTGAATGGATGCAGCGACCACTTTCCAGTATGCATTACGTGGAAAAGAAGTGGAATCAAAATTCCTAAAACTGGCCACAAACACATCACTTACAGATCTTTCGGACACTTCC
>CM065726.1:987027-994527 GCA_033310375.1 Conus canariensis
AATACAGAGTCCTACATAGTGCTACAAGGAACAGTTCAGTAGAATATAGAGTCCTATATAGTGCTACAAGGAACAGTTCAGTAGAATATAGAGTCCTACATAGTGCTACAAGGAACAGTTCAGTAGAATACAGAGTCCTACATAGTGCTACAAGGAACAGTTCAGTAGAATACAGAGTCCTACATAGTGCTACAAGGAACAGTTCAGTAGAATACAGAGTCCTACATAGTGCTACAAGGAACAGTTCAGTAGAATATAGAGTCCTACATAGTGCTACAAGGAACAGTTCAGTAGAATATAGAGTCCTGCATAGTGCTGCAAGGAACAGTTCAGTAGAATATAGAGTCCTACATAGTGCTACACTGAACAGTTCGGTAGAATATAGAGTCCTACACAGTGCTGCAAGGAACAGTTCAGTAGAATATAGAGTCCTGCATAGTGCTGCAAGGAACAGTTCAGTAGAATGTAAAATCCAACATAGTGCAGCACTGAACAGTTCAGTAAAATATAGAGTTCTACGTAATTATTGCTGCACTGAACAGTTCAGTAAAATACAGAGCCCTAGATCTTGTTGCACTGGACAGTTCATTAGAATATAGTATCCTACATATTGCTGCACTAAAACAGTTCAGTGGAATATGCAGTAGAATATAGAATCCTACATGTTGCTGCAATGAACAGTTCAGTAGAATATAGAGTCCTACATATGGCTGCACTTAACTGTTTAGTACAATATAGAGCAGAATATAGCGTACTGCATACTGCTACACTGAACTGTTCAGTAGAATATAGAGTCCTACATATTGCTACACTGAACAGTTCAGTAGAAGATAGAGTTCTACATACGGCTGCACTCAATAGTTCAGTAGAATATAGATCGCTGCATATTGTTGCACTGAACAGTTCATTCGAATATAGAGTAGAATACAGAGTCCTACATGTATCTGCACTGAACAGTTCAATAGAATATAGAGTTTTACATATTGCTGCACTGAACAGTTCAGTAGAATATAGAGTTCTACATATATCTGCACTGAACAGTACAGTAGAATATAGAGTTCTACATATATCTGCACTGAACAGTTCAGTAGAATATAGAGTCCTACATGTATCTGCACTGAACAGTTCAATAGAATATAGAGTTCTACATATTGCTGCACCGAACAGTTCAGTAGAATATAGAGTTCTACATATATCTGCACTGAACAGTACAGTAGAATATAGAGTCCTACATATTGCTCCACTGCACAATTCAGTAGAATACAGAGTCCTATATATTGCTGCACTGAACAGTTCAACAGAATATAGAGTTCTACATATTGCAGCAGCTGAACAGTTCAGTAGAATATAGTGTTCTACATATATCTGCACTGAACAGTACAGTAGAATATAGAGTCCTACATATTGCTGCACTGCACAGTACATTAAAATATATAGAGTCCTAGTAGTAGAAAGAAAGTCGTGGAGAGCGTGGCAGCAGAGAATTCTCAGAAGAGAAGCCCCCTTCAAGCAAGTGTTTCGGCCCTTATCTTCTGACACTCTAGGGGGGTTGGACCACACCCGGTTCATGACTCCGGATGTCCCTCTGTTGCCCCTTTTTTTCCATCTTGAGACGCGCTATGGCTGGGATTCGAACCATGACCCTCTGGACATGCTCATTTTCAAGTCTCGCACTCTAACCACTGAGCCACTGGGGCACCTGATATTTGTAGGAAAGTTAAGCCTTATGAAGTTCACTTTTGTTCCTCCTTGAGCAGATCTAGCTTGAACACCTCTCTGCCGCTTCTGCCGTTGTTTTCAGGGCTCTGGTTTTTTCCCTCCCTGCAACTGAGAGCTGTTTCATGAGGCTGTATGCAGACGTTCCTACAAACTCCCTAGCTCCAATTTCTGCAGTGAGGACTTTGACCTGATAGCCTTCTCTCCTCAGGCTGTTTGCCAAATCAGCATACTTTTCAGTCTTGTAGATTTGAGCTGTCTCCATTCTGTTCTCATATGGCACCATGAGCTCGATCATGATCAGCTGCTTGGTTGACTTAGAGTGGACTACTATGTCTGGTCTCATGCCACTCCTGCTGATGATCACTGGGTGACTCTTCTATTCTGGGAGGTCTGCAGTGCGCTCCCAGTCATCTGCCCAATCCAGCAAACTCTGCCTGCATGTTCCGAGTGGTACTGTTGTTCTTGGCCATGATTTGCTGCCTCCTGCCGTGAAGAATGTTGCGGGTGCTTTTGGAGTCCTGATTTTCCCTTTTATGGTGTTGGTACTAGCCCAGACTGCTTGTACAATCTCTTTGAGCACTTGGTTGTGCCTCCATGTGTGCCTTCCTTGAGCCAGGGCAATTTTACTTGAGCTTAGGACATACTCCACTGTTTGTTTTTCATGGCAGAGGGGGCATGCAGGATCGTCTGTTTTCCCCACTTCACCAGGTTTGCATTTGAGGGCAGAAGGTCATATGCAGATCTGAGAACGAAGCTGAACCTGAGAGGGGCCATGTGCCAAATGTCATTCCAAGTGAGACTTCTTTGGAGTGCATTCTCCCACGTTGTCCATTGCCCTTGCTGGCTCTGCTGGACTGCTTTTTGGAGTCTTTTTTGGTCTTCTTCTTTTCTCATCTCCTGAATCATCATGTCTCTTTTGGCTTTTGCTTTGGCCTTTGACCACCATTCAGTTTTGGTCAACCCCAGTCCTTGTCTGTTGGTATGTGTGTGTCCTGTTATTTCTCTGATCTTGAGACTTTCTTTTGCAGAATCCATCGCCTCTTGAACTTTCCATTTTCTGCCTGTCTTCAGCTGGGGCTTGATTGCTTCTACCACCTTGTCTCCTGAGTCCTCCAGCATGCTTTGAAATCTGATCTTTCCTGCTTTGTATTCCTCCAGGATGGATTTCAGTGGTAGTTTCAGCTTTGCTTGGCGACAGTACAGCGCTATGTCAGTCAGACAGGGTGGGACACCAAGCCATTTCCTTGTGAACTTGTTGGTTTGGGCTTCCATTGCCTCCACTATTCTGGTGCAGATGTCGTATATCATCAGAGGCCACAGGAGCTGTGGTATCAGCATGAACTGCAGATACCAGACCTTGTATTTGCCAGGGAGCCCACACTGGTCAATGGTCTCCAAGCCTTCTTCCGACAACTGGTTGGTTTCTTTTGCTCTTTGTGTGTCTTTCAGGGTATCATCATACCATCTTCCAAGGCTCTTGACTGGCTCTTCTGTGACTGTTAGAATGGCCTGGTTGGCAACACTGAAGACCACAGATTCGGCCACTTTTCCTTTCCTCATTGAGAGACTCCATGATTTCTTTGGCTTGCACTTCATTCTGGATGAGGTAACTATGTCGTCTAGCCTCTCAAGCACACGGCGTGTCTCGTCTTCTCTGGATGAAATCACTGTAGTGTCATCCATGAAGGCCTTGAGAGGGGGCATTTTGTATCCATCGCCAAGGTCTGTTTGTCTTGCGTTGCTTGTTGCTGCTTTCAAGATGACTTCGATTGCCAACACGAACAGTATTGGGGGAATTGCACAGTCCATTGCAATGCCCACTTCCAAGTTGATCCAATTTGTTGTGTATTCCTTGGTAGAGAACCGCATTGAAAAGCCATTGAAGTACTTCTTGAGCATGTCGCAGATGTTCTTTGGCACATGGTATATCTCAAGAGCCAACTGTATCATCTCATGGGGTACAGATCCATATGCGTTTGCCAGATCAAGCCACACTACGTCCAGGTCTCTCTTTTCTGTTTTTGCTCTTTGGATTGCGTCCCAGATCATTGTGGCGTGTTCTACACAGCCAGCCACGCCTGGGATGCCACCTTTCTGGACTGACACATCCAAGTACTTGTTTTCCATGAGGTACTTGGTCAGCTTGCTGCCATGACAGAGAAGAAGATTTTCCCTTCGACGTTTAGTAGTGATATTGGTTGATATTGATACTGGCTGATGTCATTTGAGTTTTGCTCTTTGGGGATGTACACACCATCTGCCGTCATCCACTGGCCGCTGATCTTCTGGTTTCTCCAAGCTGATCGCAGCAGCCTGTGGAGCCACTCCAGCACCCTGTGACATTTCTTGTACAGCTGGTAAGGTATTCTGTTTGGCCCTGGTGATGATTTGGGTCTGGCTTTGTCGACCACCTTCTTTATTTCCGCCAACGTTGGTGGCTTGTCATTGAACTGTTCCTCGGGGTTGGTTGGCCACACCAGACCTTGAATGTCGAGTGGTGTTTTGCTCTGTGGGTCAGAGTATGTTTTCCTCAGATGCTGCTCAAGAACTCCTTTGTCCACACTTAGGGTCCCAGACTTCGGCTGCTCAAACGGTGTTCTGGCAAACTGGAAGGGGTCTCTGAAGAAGCGCTCTTGGGTCTTCTTCTTTTTGCTCTTCCTCTTCCTCGCAGATTCCACTTTGCTGAGGGCGCTGCGTTTTGCTTTCAGGTCTTTCCAGAGTTTTTCCAAGCCTTGTTTTTCAGCTGGCAGTGCGGTCTTCATTTCCTTCTTGAGGTTTTTCTTTTGGACCCTGATCTAGTCCATCTCTTCTTGGCGTCTGGATTTCTTTGGAGGTATTTTCTCTTTGGGTAATTTAGCTCCACAGGCTTTTCTACATGTGACATACACAATATCCCCATATGTGGCTAGTTTGTGTTCCAGGGTGCTTTTCCCTATCAGTGCATCGAGTCTGTGGACGATTTTTGCATCCAGTTTCTCCCAATCTTCAGTTTCGTTCGCTCGTGGCAGGTTGAGTTTCAGGCGCCTGACATCGAGGGCCTGTGCAAATTCCTCATCCGAACCAACAGCGTGGATTCCTCGGCACTGTGGTTTAAATCCTGGCCTTGGTCTTCCGACGTCTTATCTGCTGATGCAGTGCGCTGCTGCTCATTCAGATGAGTCTTCACACATCCCATCTTTGTTCTGTGGATCTTCATGCCAGGTAGCGAAACGCTTTCCACAGACACATGGATATTCCATTTGGTCCATGTTCATAGTCCGTTTGGGATTTGCAGTCGTGATTGGTTGAGCACCGATGGATTCATCATTCTCTCCCCCTTTCGGTGAATCCTGGGAGCATTTTTTTTCCTTTTGTTCTTAGTAGCCACATGTTGAAGGCAACGTGGGGAGTCAGCCCACAGAGCCCTTAGTTCTTGTCTTTCCCAGTGTCCTCCGGTCTTTCCCGGACGTCCTCCGGCCTATTCCCGGAAGTCAATGGTTGACCCATGCATTAGTAGAAAGAAACTCGTGGAGAGCGTGGCAGCAGAGAATTCTCAGAAGAGAAGCCCCCTTCAAGCAAGTGTTTCGGCCCTTATCTCCTGACACTCTAGGGGGGTTGGGCCACACCCGGTTCATGACTCCAAATGTCCCTCTGATGCCCCTTTTGTTCCATCTTGGGACGGGTCATGGCTGGGATTCGAACCCATGACCCTCTGGACATGCTCATGTTCAAGTCTCGCACTCTAACCACTGAGCCACTGAGGCACCTGATATTTGTAGGAAAGTTAAGCCTTATGAAGTTCACTTTTGTTCCTCCTTGAGCAGATCTAGCTTGGACACCTCTCTGCCGCTTCTGCCATTGTTTTCAGGGCTCTGGTTTTTTCCCTCCCTGCAACTGAGAGCTGTTTCATGAGGCTGTATGCAGACGTTCCTACAAACTCCCTAGCTCCAATTTCTGCAGTGAGGACTTTGACCTGATAGCCTTCTCTCCTCAGGCTGTTTGCCAAATCAGCATACTTTTCAGTCTTGTAGATTTGAGCTGTCTCCATTCTGTTCTCATATGGCACCATGAGCTCGATCATGATTTGCTGCTTAGTTGACTGAGAGTAGACTACTATGCCTGGTCTCATGCCACTCCTGCTGATGATCACTGGGTGACTCTTCTATTCTGGGAGGTCTGCAGTGCGCTCCCAGTCATCTGCCCAAATCCAGCAGACTCTGCCTGCATGTTCCGAGTGGTACTGTTGTTCTTGGCCATGATTTGCTGCCTCCTGCCGTGAAGAATGTTGCGGGTGCTTTTGGAGTCCTGATTTTCCCTTTTGTGGTGTTGGTACTAGCCCAGACTGCTTGTACAATCTCTTTGAGCACTTGGTTGTGCCTCCATGTGTGCCTTCCTTGAGCCAGGGCAACTTTACTTGAGCTTAGGACATACTCCACTGTTTGTTTTTCATGGCAGAGGGGGCATGCAGGATCGTCTGTTTTCCCCACTTCACCAGGTTTGCATTTGAGGGCAGAAGGTCATATGCAGATCTGAGAACGAAGCTGAACCTGAGAGGGGCCATGTGCCAAATGTCATTCCAAGTGAGACTTCTTTGGAGTGCATTCTCCCACGTTGTCCATTGCCCTTGCTGGCTCTGCTGGACTGCTTTTTGGGAATTTGTTTTGGTCTTCTTCTTTTCTCATCTCCTGAATCATCATGTCTCTTTTGGCTTTTCCTTTGGCCTTTGACCACCATTCAGTTTTGGTCAACCCCAGTCCTTGTCTGTTGGTATGTGTGTGTCCTGTTATTTCTCTGATCTTGAGACTTTCTTTTGCAGATTACATATTGTTGCACTGAACAGTTCGTTAAGATATATAGAGTCCTACATATTGCTGCACTGAACAGTTCAGTAGAATATAAAGTCCTACATATTGCTGCACTGAACTGTTCAGTAGAATGTAGAGTCCTACATATTGCTGCACTGAACCGTTCAGTAGAATATAGAGTCCTACATATTGCTGCACTGAACAGTTCAGTAGAACGAAGAGTAGAATACAGAATCCTACATATTGTTGTACTCTACAGTTCAGTAGAGTGTAGAGTCCTACAAATTGCTGCCCAAAAAGTTGACTAGAATATAGAGTCCAATATATTGCTGCACTGAACAGTTCAGCAGAATATAGAGTACTACATATTGCTACACTGAACAGTTCAATAGAATATAGGCGCCTGCATATGGCTGAACTGAACAGTTCCGTAGAATATAGAGTCCTACATATTGCTACACTGAACAGTTCAATAGAATATAGAGTCCTACATATTGCTGAACCCTAACAGTTCAATAGAATATAGAGTCCTACATATGGCTGCACTGAACAGTTCAGTAGAATATAGTCATGCATATATCTGCACTAAACAGTTCAGTAGATTATATTGCTGCACTGGACCGTTCAGCAAGAATGTTCGGTCTAAACAGTCCTGCATAAACATTTCAGTAGAATACAGTCCTCAACAGTGCTGCAGGAGCATTTCAGTAGAATACAGTCCTAACCAATGCTGCAGGAACATGTCAGTAGAATACAGTCCTCAACAGTGCTGCAGGAATATTTCAGTGGAATGCAGTCCTAAACAATGCTGCAGGAACATTTCAGTAGAATACAGTCCTCAACAGTGCTGCAGGAACATTTCAGTAGAATACAGTCCTAAACAGTGCTGCAGGAACATTTCAGTAAAATACAGTCCTCAACAGTGCTGCAGGAACATGTCAGTAGAATACAGTCCTCAACAGTGCTGCAGGAACATTTCAGTAGAATACAGTCCTCA
>CM065726.1:999527-1002027 GCA_033310375.1 Conus canariensis
ACGTTTTGCGCATGTAAAAAAAAAAAAGAAGAAAGAAAATCTGCGTGTTCATCATATGCCTTTTTGCTCAATCTCTAAACGGCTCAATACAATCATTTGTGGTCGAAATAGCTTAGTGGTAGAGCGCCGGACTCGTAATCTTGGTGATCCTGGGGTTGCGGGTTCTAATCTCTGCCGGGCTGTTTCAGTACAGGGGGATCTTTCTCTCGGAGTTAACATTGGTTCTGACTCCATTTCCCACACAGTCCTTCGAATGAGACTATAAACCGAGGTCCCGTGTGTGAACGCACGCATGACTTCTTGCACACACGTCAAATCCCATCAGCAACTTTCGGAAGAGAAGGCCAGTTTGGCCGTTGGTGTGGATGACACGTGACACATAGCATGTACCCTGCGTGAGAAAGGGAAAGAATGAAGGAAGTAAGGAAATGGAGTGAACGATATTGAACGATATTGACTGGATGACATGGGAAACGACTGAATGAAGCGCCAGCTGGCAGCTCTTCAGTCGGCACTATCCAGGTAGGTAGCCCATTGTGTAAACGAGTGTGGATTGTAAAGCGCTTACAGCTTGGTCTCTAGCCGAGGATAAGCGGTATACAAGTATTAATAAACTACTATACTACTGCTACTACTACTACTACTACTACTACTGGTGATAATGATAATAATAATAATAATAATAATAATAATAACTATAATATATAATAATAATAATAATAATATGTAATTTCTGAAACGAACACCCCACTGGAAGGGCAACGGGAGAGTGCAGACCCAATAGTCGACCAGTCCCCAAGATTTCCGCCCAAACTTGACTCATCTTCACTCTGCTCAAAATTCCTCGATTTCGAACTAAAACCTATGGCGATCGTTCTATTTCTCTTCAGGGTCCGGTTTATTGGAACAAACTCCCAGTATCTTTGTGTAGTTCCAACTCTCTGTCTTCCATCAAGGCATCTCTTAAAACAACCCTCTTCACCTATCAATAGCAGTTCTTTCTTCCCCTTCACTTGCCCATCAAATTAATTCCGCGACTAATGTGTGTGTGTGTGTGTGTGTGTGTGTGTGTGTGTGTGTGTGTGTGTGTGTGTGGTGTGTGTGTGTGTGTGTGTGTGTGTTGTGTGCGCGCGCGCGTATACAGTTGTGTTTATTGTTGTGCGACAGTGTGTATGGGATCATGTGTTGTGTGTGTGTGTGTGTGTGTGTGTGTGTGTGTGTGTGTGTGTGTGTGTGTGTGTGTGTGTGTGTGTGTGTGTGTTTGTTAGTTATTTTATTTAAAGTCTTTTCTTCGTGTCGATGATTTTAGAGTCTAGCATCAGAAACAGCAAAACTTTGTTAATTTTTTAAAATCATCAAAAAAGTTTTTAAAAACGGGAAGAAGAAGAAGAAGAAGAAGAAAGAAGAAGAAGAAGAAGAGAAAAGAAGAAGAAGAAGAAGAAGAGAGAGAGAGAGAGAGAGAGAGAGAGAGAGAGAGAGAGAGAGAGAGAGACAGACAGACAGACAGACAGACAGACAGACAGACAGACAGAGATACAAGAAACGAGCAATAGGACTACATAGCAAATAACTAGCTAATCTTAATATTGAAAGGTGGAAAAGATTAAACTGATCCTAAAATAACTTAACATTAGAAACAGGCAAAATACATTCTACGACTTCCGAGGGCAGGTAAGTTTTCATTAAATCACACTTTACCAGTATATCCTCAGTTGCCAGTTCTGCAGAGCAGACACACTTAATGTCTTTACAGTACTTTGTCTTTAAAGCATTTAACAAAAGTCTGCACGACAAGTAACAACTGATCTACTTGCATATGGATGAAAAATACTTTGTCCCAGAAGAGACAAAAAGTCGTATCGTTTCATTTTCTATTATGTTACACATTTCTACTGAAGATAAACTGCAAGGCAGTTCAGTAGCATTCAAAGTGTTTCTCGCCCCATGTTTTTGCGAAATGATCAACATATTCATTGTAATAAATTCCACAATGGGATGGTATCCAACAAAAATCAACATTGGACCCTTTCAATTGAATGCAATGAATTAAGTATTTTATTTCAAAGATAACATTCTTGTAATTAAATAATGAAGCAAGGGATTGCAAGACTGATTTAGAATCTACATAAAAAAGAACATTTAACAGATTTCGTGGTAGATTAATCAAATATGACAGAGCCATAAAAATAGCTATTCATTCTGCTGTAAAAATCGAAATGTCTGTGCCAAGATGATAAGACATTTCAACTTTTAAAGTTGGAATAACAAAGCCAGAGCCTGCATAATTATCTTCTAGCACAGAACCGCCAGTATAAACCTTAAGATGATCAGAATAAGTTCCAGATACATATGTTTTAACTGTTGTACTTAAAATATTTGGATTTGGTATGGATGACACGTTACACACAGCATGCACCCTGCGTAAGAAATGGAAAAAAAAAAAAAAAGAAGAATGAAGGAAGTAAAGAAACTGAGTGAACGATATTGACTGGATGACACG
>CM065726.1:1009527-1032027 GCA_033310375.1 Conus canariensis
AGGGACAGCTCTCCTTGGGATTGCTGGTAGGGTTGGAACTGTTTGTCCATCTTTGCCGGCCAACCGTTGAGGATGTAGTCAATGACCTGCTGAAGCTCAGCATCGTGCACAATTTGTGCACGAATCTTCTCAAGGCGGGTAGGTGATATCTCGCAGCTGGAGATCACAGAGTCCACGTAGAAGGGTACAATTTCTGAAAGTTCATCAGCAGGGTGCTGGGTGTCTCGACAATGCATCAGTGATAACCATCTCCTTTCCCGGCACATGACGCACTTGGAAGTTGAATCTCATGAGTCGAATGAGGAGTCGCTGACAACGTAGTGGCGCCTTGTCAATGTCCTTTGAAATCATCAGCGGCACCAATGGCTTGTGGTCGGTCAGCAGCTCAAAGGTGTCCAATCCGACTAAGTATTTGGTGAACTTCTCACATGCAAACACTGCTGCGAGGCACTCTTTCTCTATCTGGGGGTATTTGCGTTCCACCTCTGTCAGAGTTCTGGAGCCGAAAGCTATGGGAATCAGCTTATCTCCTCTCCACTGCATGATGGTACACCCCAGTCCATAGCTAGAACGATCTGCGCTTACTACTGTCTTTCTTTCTGGATCGTAGAATCCCAATGCTCCCGATGATGAAATTTGCTTCTTCACAGTTTCAAAGGCCTGTTGCTGAGCAGGTCCCCAACACCACTCTGTGTTCTTGTGGAGCAAGTCAGTCATTGGCTTCATGGTAGTGGCCATTCCAGGGACGAACTTGCTCAGATAATTGAGCATACGGCACACAGTCCTGAGTTCTGCAACTGATGTCGGTGGTGGCATTTCAGTGATCGCTTTCACTTTGTCTGGATCTGGGCTCACTCCTTTTTCCGCGATGATGTGGCCAAAGAACTTGACTGAAGACTGTTTGAAGCGACACTTTTGCCTGTTCACCTTCAGTCCCTTTTCCTCAATACGATTGAGAACTGCTTTAAACCTAGCATCATGCTCCTCTTCCATCTTCCCCAAAACAATGGTATCGTCCATAATGGTCTCACACCCTGGCAGACCTTCCAGCGTTTCTTTCATCTTGAGTTGAAAGCATTCCGGTCCCAGAGAAATTCACATGGGCACCCGCTTGAAAACAAAGCGTCCAAATGGTGTTATGAACGTGGTCAGCTTCTTACTTTCTTCTTGAAGATGCACCTGGTAGAATCCACTTGATGCGTCCAATGTTGAATAGACTTTGCTTCCTGCCAGTTTCGGAGCAATATCATCCAAATTCGGGATGAAACAGTGTGGCCTCATGACGACTTTATTTAGTTGTTTGAAGTCGACGGTAATTCTGACGTACCCGAAGGCTTCATAACTGGAACCATGGGAGCGCACCATGCAGTCGGTTCTTCGATTTTCTCGATGATCCCTGCATCCTGCATTCGCTGGAGCTCTTCTTTCACTTTCTTTTGTAGTGGAAACGGCACTCTGCGTGGAGTGGTGACACAGTAGGGTGTAGCACCTTCTTTAAGTTTGATCGCTACTGGCTCTGTCTGCAGGAATCCCAATGATCCGAAGACATTTCCGTGATCTTCCTCCACTCGCTGGATGAGCCCCATCTTCGCCGAAGTACTCCTACTGAGTAAGTTGCTTGAGAATGTTGCAACGACAACTCGAAATTTGTACAGTTTGTCTTTGTACCACGTCTGAGCATGAAACTCACCACACACCGTCAGCTTCCCTCCTGGTGACCTCAGTACTGCGGATGACTTTCTGAGTTCAGGCTTGCTTTTCAGATTTCTGAATGTCTGGTGTGATATGATGGAAACATCTGCTCCGGAGTCAATCTTAAACCGGACGTTAGTGTTTCGGATTTTTAGATCTACAGTCCATGGTGCTTCTTGTTTGTCACTATCTATTACAGAGTCTAGGACAAATTCTTCATCCTCTTGCACTTCCTGTACTTGTGTGCGACACATCTTTTTGAAATGATTCTTCTTTTGACATTTCCTGCAGGTCTGGCCTTGTGTTGGACATTTTCCCTTGCCATGGTAGTAGCCACACTTTCCGCATTGTTGTTCACGTTGAGGTGGGCTTCGCTGAGACGATGTCTGTCTTTGCCATCTGCCTCTGCTTTTGAAAGCCGCACGTGTCACACCTCCGCCACGGCCTAATCCTCTGCCCCTGACACTGGTTTCGTCCACTCTAGCTTCAGTTTGCTGCTCCCTCATTTGACTTTTGATTTGTTCATGCTGGCGTGATATTTCTAGGGCCTTTGACAACGTCAAATCGTGAGTCAACTGTAGTTTTTCTTTTAATTTCACATCGATCAGCCCTACAACAAACCTATCTCTGACTTGGTCTTCTAAGTCTCTGTACTCACAATGCACTGCCAAGTCCTTCAAATTGCGGTAGAATTCCTCGACTGTCTCGTTGGGTTCTTGCTTTCTTTGCTGAAATTTCGATCTCTCATAGATGATGTTTCTCTTGACAATAAAATAGTCATCAAACTTTTTCACTAGAGTTTCGAAGTCAGTCCTCTCTCTCTCTCTCTCTCTCTCTCTCTCTCTCTCTCTCTCCTCTCTCCTCTCTCCTGTGCTCCTTCTCCTACTGTCCTTTTCACGAACTGGAAAGTTTGAAAAACTTTCTCGGACTCGCGACCCATGATGTACAACAACGAATCACGCTGGATGTCACCATCTTCTTTACTCAGCTTGGAAGCATTCCTAAAACGTCGGAATTTTCTTATCCATGCTGGCCATTCATTTGGTACAAACGAGAAGGGCTTTGGTGGTTTGAGTGTAGACATTATTTTACTCTGCTCACCAGAAACATTTAGAGCATCCCACTTCTGACACCAAGTTTGGACTCACGTTCATGCAACAGTCCACTCAATAAGATGGCGGAGACTCGAATCTTTATTTTGTAAGTCAGCGCCCCCAAGCATCTACATACCGAAATAAACGATTACTTCAAACCATTTTAGAACACTATTACTTTTTACTAATTCCAGTTTCATGCTTCCTCCCCCCCCCCCCCCCCCCCCCCCTTCCGCCTGTTACACGCCAGACCGCTGACTGCTTCAGAACAAGGGGAGTGCAGTAGCTTGTAAAAAAAAGTTCGTTTTAGATCCTCTGGTAGTTGTGTTCAGCTTGCAGACGACAAAGTACACCAGACGGTATTGAAACGAAGAGGATCCTTTCATTTACAAATTTGAAAAAGATAAGAACGAAAAAAACAATCCACTGACCTTCAGGTTCAATAAGTCCTACAGGAACTCAATCGTACATGCAGCAGCCAATATTCTACTAATGGCGGCTTTTCATCGACTAGACTCGAACTCAATGAAGACTCGAACACTTCTATTCTTGACAATGACTAGAACTCTTCAACAAATCTCTCCCCCCCCCCCCCCCCCCCCCCCCCCCCCCCCCCCCCCGCCGTAGTTACACAGCTCTTATCCTGTTGCATGTTATCTACAGAATATTCTCGAACATACTCGATAATTTTTTGTAGAATATTCAGCATATGGGTAAAACTCAACCCACGAAATCACGACAAGCTTATGCGAATGTGAATCAATCAGCTTCTACAACATTCTCGAACCTTCGGTAATGCACTAGCAACTTACAGAGACCTGGTGAACATTCTAACATAAATTCGAATTTTCCTATCCCATTACCAATCGATCGAAAAACAAAACTGAACAAGTAGGCATGCGTTCGCTTTCCAAATGTTTTAAACAAATCATCAATAGCACTACGTTGACCAAAAATACAGAGATCTAAAAGCGATAAGTAAAAGAAGGCTTGCAACTCGTCATGATTGCTATGATGTCTTTTGCAAAAGTTCCTCTTCTCTTGTCTCCATTTTAAGTTGTAACACTCTCACACTGACAGTTATTTTCATAGTGCACGCCTTTTGTTTTATCTATATGTTATTTCTGTCTGGCACATTGTTTATTGTCGGCGGGCACTGTGAAATATCACTGACCTACATATTATTTTAATCTCGTTTCGCCATCCTGTGAATTGTCTATATCTCTGTGTCTTTCTGTCTGTCTTTGTCTCCGTCTCTGTCTGTCTGTCTGTCTGTCTCTCTCTCTCTCTCACCTCTCTCTCTCTCTCTCTCTCTCTCTCTCTCTCTTCTGTCTGTCTGTCTGTCTGTCTGTCTGTCTCTTCGGTCAAACTCAAAACCTCTTTGGTATTTTAACCTCTGAAAATGTAGACATTGTAAACTCACTTGCTAAGTTTGTGGCGGAAGCTTTTCGATTTAGAAAGAAAAAAACTTAACATGTAGGCTGTGTTTGTCAATCATGATTATGCATTAAGTGGTTTATTTTGATGAGAATGTTGTCTTTTTCTTCATTTTCTAGTTGTTAGTATTGTTCAATTGTTTTCTGTGTGTACGCTTCTTTTTGACTCGCATTTCTATTGTTGGCAGAGTTTGGCAACACTAAGTGGAAATTGTGCATGCACTCCATTGGCATAAAGGCTGTTTAACTATTGTCAATAAAGCATTGTCACTGCCACTCTCTCTCTCTCTCTCTCTCTCTCTCTCTCTCTCTCTCTCTCTCTCTCTCTCTCTAGTAAAATACTTAATAGTGACAGATATTCAACATATCTTCCTTGAAATCCTTATGGCAGCTTGAGAAATATTTAATTGATATTACAACTCCTAAATTTCGCAAAGTGTTTGTGAGATTTCGACTTCGCAAAGTGCTTGTGAGATTTCGACTTGGTATTCGTGATTTGAATGTCCACCAAAGATATACACTAAACTCCAAAAACGGTCCATTCTGTCATTTAATCGAGGACGAAATACATTTTGGATTGTTTGTCCATCCTATAAAGATTGAAGAGATCAATACATTTTGCCTATACTAGAAATGTTCATCAAGTGTCATTACTTCTTTTACTGCAAAATGAAAAGAGAATTGTAACTCACTCTGTAGCTGCGTTCATTTTCAAAGCACTAAAACGAAGAGAAGAACTGCTATTAGTTAACACAAAAATGCCCGAGTAATATCAGGAAGAACATAAATTTTTGTTATGCAAATATTTTCTTTCATAATTTTCATTATATGCGCGGAGCGCGCGTGTTTTCTGCTTTTGTTCTTGACCTCATTGCAGATAGGTTGGTGGCCTTTGCAATTAAAGTATTTGAGTTTCAGTTTAGTCTCTCTCTCTCTCTCTCTCTCTCTCTCTCTCTCTCTCTCTCTCTCTCTCTCTCTCTCTCTCTCTCTCTCTCTCCATTGGTGCTTGAACGCTGTACTCAATGTCTTTTCAAGCCTACGGTCTTCTTCACTTCCTATGCACGATAGCACGGATTGATATGTTGCCTTTTTCCCAATTTATGATGTCGCTTGGCATAGCCTAACCCTGAATCCCTCTACCTCCTTTGCATCTCTAAATCCCACCAGTTTCAGTTTCAGTTTCATCAAGGAGGCGTCACTGTGTGCGGACTAGTCAATATACGCTACTTCACTACATCCGCTAAGTTTGGAGACCACACTACGCATGATTTTAAGCTGATGAATCAACTAAGATGAGAGAATTGAAGAAGACGGCCTCGTGGCTACGACGTAGCAGATGACCGACCTACAGCATTAGCCCAATGCGCTGGTCAGACCTTGAGCGCCTACCTAACATTGGTTGTCCTTTTTTTCTTGTATGTGTGTGTAGTGAATGGACATATTGTGTACGGATGTGTGGGCACGGGCTCATGTGTGCGTGCGTGTGTGTGTGTGTGTGTGTGTGTGTGTGTGTGTGTGTGTGTGTGTGTGTGTGTGTGCCCACTACTAATCTTTCCACCTCCCTCCTTGCTTCCCATAGCCAATCGCCAATGCTCAAACACTTCGTTCGTTAGTTTGCGCTTTCTCTCTCTCTCTCTCTCTCTCTCTCTCTCTCTCTCTCTCTCTCTCTCTCTCTCTCTCTCTCTCCCTCCCCCCTCTCCCCCTCTCTCTCTCGTTTATAATCAGAAGCCTCGTTTTTTTCTCCTTCTTTTCTCTCATTGACTCTGTCTCTGTCTATTGTTGTTTTGAGCTCACACTCCTCTGTCTGTCTGTCTCTCTCTCTCTCTCTTTCTTCCTTTCTTTCTTTCTCTCTCTCTCTCTCTCTCTCTCTCTCTCTCTCTCTCATTTTGCCTACCTACGCACCTGTTTACAAGGAGTGGTATCTGGGAAGTGTTTGGAGGCGCTCTGCATTCGAGTCAATACCCATCACCATGACATCGTCCTCGGGCCTCGTGCCGCACGGCTGACGTCACTGCTTCAGCCTGCCTACCACCTCACCACCTGGCTGCCACCCAGATGCTTGTCTCACTGCCACCCAGCTTCGCCCCAGACATCTGAGTAGAGACAACCAAGCTGTCACACCTAGACATAGGTCTCCACTCAGGTGTTATGATAAACTCCCAATGTCTTGGCGTAGTTCCAACTCTGTGTCTTCCTTCAAGGCATCTCTTAAAACATCCCTCTTCACCTATCAATAGCAGTTCTTTCTTCCCCTTCCTCCCTTGCTCATCAAATTGATTCTGCGAAATGTGTGTGTGTGTGTGTGTGTGTGTGTGTGTGTGTGTGTGTGTGTGTGTGTGTGTGTACGTGTGCGCGCGCGCGTGCACGCGCGCATGTACGTGTGTGTGTGCGCGCATGCTGTTATGTCCGTTGTTGTGCGACAGTATGTGTGGGATCATGTGGTGTGTGTGCGTGTCTGTGTGTGTGTGTGTGTGTGTGTGTGTGTGTGTGTGTGTGTGTGTGTGTGTGTGTGCCTGCGTGCGTGCATGCGTGCGTGCGTGTGTGCGTGTGTGTGTGTGTGTGTGTGTGTGTGTGTGTGTGTGAGTGGGTATCAATATGCACCCTTGTTTGTATATGCATGGTACTTATTGCAATATTCATCTTCTGTTACGGATGGAATGGGTCGTGTCTGCGGGTGTCTGACTGTCTGACTCACACACAGAAATTATGGATGCATGCACGACTTTTCCAATGTACATATACACACCCACTCACCCAAACATTGACAGCCAGGCAACAGAACAACACTTTTTTTGTTTTATGCTGCCCGAGCCATCCGACAAACATATATAATAAATGCAAGGACATCAATAGGTCGGCACGTAACCATAAGGCGTACACACAAAATGTATCTATATTTTACTGGTTGTCTACAAGTGCTGCTGGTTCCCACGACGACGTAGACGATGACGACGACGAAACGATGAAGAGGACGAAGACGACGAAGATGACGCAGACGACGAAAACGTTGAAGACGTTGAAGACGACGACTACAGCGTCAAGTCCGACACAGGACTTAAAGAACTTCACAGAGCTGTGGCTCAAAATCACTACCACACTCACGTCGTCTCTGCCGACGACAAGGCGACAGTCTCACACAGGAGCTGTGGCTCATACACAAGACACAGAACGCAGCGACGGCCTAGCCAACAGGTCGCTGGTTCAAAAATCGGGAGCGGCGCTCTGGCTTGGCAGCAGCGGCGTCTCCGGCCCAACTGGCTCAGCGGGTAGTCGGTCCCGGGCGCAGTGGCAGGTAGGGTAGTTGTCGGCACTCAGGCCGGCCTCTCAACACCGACACAAGGTGGAGAACAAGGGGGTAGACACAGCTACGGCCCCGACCCTCAGAGAATGGCAGCCAGTCCCTTTTAGTCCAGGGTGCACTTCTACCTGGGGGAAACTGATTAACTACCTTGATTATCATGGCTACTATTCATTACAATCACGACTACATTCATATTCATTAGCCACATCACATTTCACTAGAACTTGGGACAAACATCAGCATATTCTTTCTTCAACACTACAACATTCCCTTTTCTGGAATCATAACACTACAACATTCCCTTTTCCGGAATCATAACACTACAACATTCCCTTTTCCGGAATCACAGCACTACACAGGAAAGGATTTCAATATAAACCTTTCAGAATATAGTTTTCCAAATTGGGGAAAGGATTTCCACCTAGACCCTCTTCAATATAAACCATGGATACAATCATTACACACAATTAATGATTACTTTCCATCAAACTATGAATGTCTTTCATCATGTCACAAATGTTCATTTCTTTTTCTTGTAACACGACAACAATGTTCATTTCATTTCATATAATCACCAGATTTTAAAAGGTTTCTTTTTTCAAACAATTCATCTACTTCAATATATGTAAGGTAAAGAATTTCACAACACTCTTGTTTACATCAAAAATCAAAACAGCATATATAGTCTATGTCGCACACTTTGGGAGCTTATTATCCATAGCATCAAAACTCTCCCTCTTCTCGCAAACCACATTGGAATAAACATTTTTTTTCATCATGAAGTTCATAACTAGTTAAGTCACAGAATAAACAAAATCTTTTTTTTTTCTTTCTGAAGACCACTTCCTTTAACACTCACTTCATCTATTCATGTTTTCCGAAATAATTTCGTTTTGCTACCCTATCAAGTCATAGGATAACAGAACACAACAAATACTTTTGTTTTCCAAACAAAACCTTCACAGTGCGCTGAGGGAGTTTCAGTCGCTCCTAAACGGGAATACGGTTTCGGTTTGCTAATAAATAAACATGGAATGATAAATACCTGACTGCCACCAAAACAAACGGAAGTCCCTCTTAGGCCTTCTGGGTAGTCGCGTTGCCGGAATACACTGCAGAGACTGCCTAACCGTTTCAGCTCACCCGGCTTTAACAGTGCGCAGGTGAGCAGCAGTCAGGTAAACTTTTCAACCGGCTTCCGGACGACTACCTTCCGGTTAGCACGGTTGCATGAAAATTTGTGACTGGACGGGAAACGGTCCGTCACATCTTCCTATTCGTTTCATTTATGGTTTGTTTGGGTTTTTTTTTTAACCTTTTACGTATTTGTAAGCGCTTAGGGCTTATGATGTAAGATTAAGCGCCATATATAATTATTATTGTTATACAGGATTTTCACCTACGTGGCTGATGGCGAACAATTTCTCCGTCATTTTCTTGCTAAAGACTCTTCCGATGCCGACATAGATGCGTTCTCAGTATGCACGTCTTGTCTGGAAGACAGAATCAGGATGCGGGTCAGGATATTCTTGATCTTCTTCTTCTTCGTTCACTCAGACAGGAACCCCAGAGGCATTGACGAAGGCTGCTGTACGGTGGAGGCCCTCCAGTGATCCATAAAGCTTTTCCCTCATCGGTGTGTTGGTAGGCCAGGTCTCTGCCCTTAGCGTTTTATGTGTTGGACAGTCCTGCAGGATGTGTTCTACTGTCATTGGGGCTGTATCGCATGGGCAACTTGAAGAGTCGCCAATGTGGAATTTTGTGAACATGTGATGTCTCAGTCTGGAGTGCCCTGTCCTCAGCCTCTCAATGCTCACATGGTCTGATCTGGGCAGCAGGTAGTATGCATCCCTCTTGTTTAAGTCTGTGTGCTGCTCAAGCCATCTTCTTTTTTGCTTCTCCTTGATGATGCGTTTGGATAGTCTTGATGATTTCGTACGTCGCTCTAATCCACGCGGGTTGTCTTCAGTTCTTCAGAAGTTCGGGTAAAAAAAAAAATGTGAAAGGCAGAGAAAAGTTCGGAACGAATTCTAAAGTGTCCAGTTAAACTCATGAAAGACTGGAGGATTTTTTTGTACTATTATTTTTTTTTTTTTTTAATTTTTTTTTTTTTTTGGGGGGGGGGGGGGGAGGGAGGGTAGCTTAATCCTCGACTTCTTTCTATGGTCTTCACAAAGCTCTGTCTGATCATCCAGAAGTTTGTAGCCGATGAAATTCAAATAGTCGGTGCCAGGAACACACTAACTTCGTTTCACTGTACAAGTGGCTGCAGTCAGACGCCTCAGAAACTTACACCAGTGTCAGTATGTTCTTCCTTGGTGCGCATGTATCCCGAAAGTTCCAGTAGGAACACACACACACACACACACACACACAACACACACACACACACACACAACACACACACGCACGCACGCACGCACGCACGCACGCACGCACACGCACACACACACACACACACACACACACACACACACACACACACACACACACACTGTTAAGTAGGCACTCAAGATCTGACCAGCGCGTTGGGATAATGCTATAGGTCAGACACTTTCTAAGTGGTAGCCACGAAACCCTCTTCTTCAATTCTCTCATCTTAGTTGTTAATTCATTGATCCGCAGCTTAAAATCATGCGTAGTGTGGTCTCCAAACTTAGCGGATGTGGTGCAGTAGCGTATTATGGACTAGTCCACACGCAGTGACGCCTCCTTGATGAAACTGAAACCATAAACATTGCCATGCTGTCAGTTTGTGTCTTTCCTGTAGTAGCCCTCCTTCAACAGTCTCATGAGGAGTGTACTACCAAGGCCACGGTATTTGTCAATCTGTGTTTGTGTCTTTCCTGTAGTAGCCCTCCTTCAACAGTCTCACGAGGAGCGTACTACCAAGGCCACGGTATTTGGTTACTTGGTCATACCAAGACAGTGCTGTTTTCTGAACTTACGTCAGCAGGTCGTCAATTAATGGTCCGATGTGCTGCTTGGTAGTTTGACGCACTTGTTCGTTTGTAATAGGAACAGTATGTCAGATGTTTGGTATCACACACAGTAAAACTCCCTTTCTGTGGCTTGGATTCTTCAAATCTGAATTCATGGTCAAAGTCCATGAATGACATGCGTAACGAAGATGAACCGGTCTCTGTGGAAACCAACTCCAAGTGTTGTAGGGAAGATGAACCGGTCACTTGAAAACCAACTCCAAGTGTTGTAAGGAAGATGAACGAGTCACTGTGAAAACCAACTCCACCTATTGTAAGGAAGATGAACCGGTCACTTGAAAACCAACTCCAAGTGTTGTAAGGAAGATGAACCGGTCACTGTGAAAACCAACTCCAAGTGTTGTAAGGAAGATGAACGGGTCACTGTGAAAACCAACTCCACCTATTGTAAGGAAGATGAACCGGTCACTGTGAAAACTAACTCCAAGTGTTGTAAGGAAGATGAACCAGTCACTGTGAAAACCAACTCCAAGTGTTTGGTAATAGAGTGAAGAAGATGAACCGGTCACTCTGAAAACTAACTCCAAGTGTTGTAAGGAAGATGAACCGGTCACTCTGAAAACTAACTCCAAGTGTTGTAAGGAAGATGAACCGGTCACTCTGAAAACTAACTCCAAGTGTTGTAAGGAAGATGAACCGTCACTCTGAAAACTAACTCCAAGTGTTGTAAGGAAGATGAACCAGTCACTGTGAAAACCAACTCCACCTGTTGTAAGGAAGATGAACCGGTCACTCTGAAAACCAACTCCAACTGTTGCAAACTGGACACGGTCAGCTAGGAGGAACATGCTGTTCTTGAGAGATCCCACCACAGACATCTGGGCCCGTCAGGGTACCAAGAGTCTCTGCAGAACCAGAGCAGCAGCCCTGCAAACCAAGGGAGAACGGGCTGGAAGCCGAGTCCTTCTTTGCTTTCGCCTGCCACGTTCTTGGCTGACTGGGTGTCTTACAGATAGGTCTTTAGATTCCAGATTCCAGATGGTTTGATGCTCAAAAGTCATTAGACTCTTAACATTTCCGTTACATACAAGTATCATACAACCAAAATGCATCCTGCATGGACTCTGCAAATAACACAAATTCGATTTTCTGAGAGTTAAACACAAGGCAAGGCTGTGAACTGAACTCAAGAGAATTAAACTCAGATACACCTTCTCACTATCCCAGCCCCCTCTGCCCCGATCTCCTAACATCAGAATCACCAATGCGCATTACTACCCCTACCCCTTCATCCTTACCCTTTCCCCTTCCCTCCCCCCTCGTTTTTAATGGCATATTGCACGGACTGAGCAAAGTTTTGCACGGATATGACATCAGTGCATTTCATTAAATCACCAAATAATTCCTCATTAATTTGGTTTGTGCCAAGACATTTAAGTCGTAGTTTTTTCTTTGTAGCATGGACAGTTACAAAGAAAGTGAATTTCATTTTCTATCTCAGTTCTGCAAACAAGTACACAATACATCTGCGGTATTATTTTGAGTATATCGAAAAACGTTTGCATTCGATGGGAGGTTACCTATTCTCCATTTAGTGATAATACCTCTAAAATGTTTAATTCGCATATTATCAACATATGGTTCGCTGAGGAAATCTGACTTTCATGAAGAATACAGAGAAAATCTCTCACTGCTGTTAACTGTAGTGGACCAGTCATCAATGACGTTTGCTACAAGACGCCCTCTTAATAATGACAGAAAATATCGTTCATTTCCGACGCCTTTCTTTGGCCAAGCGAAAACAAATCCGCAGTTTTGAAGCACATTTCTTAGTTTAGATGCCCAACATAAATTTCCATTTTCTTCCATACTGAGCCGATTTAAATCATGCTTGCTTAAGTAATTTGTTAATACCCATATGTAGTAGTTTCAACCAATATTTCACTGTTCTCAAACATGAATGGTCGTATATGGGATACCTGCCTAGTTCTCCATACATGCATGTGTTTGGGGTTTTAAGGGAGATGCTGAAACATAGCTTATACGCCTGGGTATGCACTTTTCCCATCACTTCTATGGCATCTAGACCCCAGATTTCTGACCCATACAACAAGATTGGCTGGAAAAGATGATTCTCTGCTCCCACGTAAGGAGAACCCATTCTGATAAATGGCCGGCCTGCCTACCTACTCGTCTGTCGACACGCGGGGATTCCAATTATACATATACATAGAAACCTATTTGTGTTTTTTATTCATCGCAGTTCAACAGTTTCAGATACTCCCACCAGCACTAATGCCATGGAAAACTGACGCCAATACAGTCTCTCTCTCTCTCTCTCTCTCTCTCTCTCTCTCCTCTCTCTCTCTCTCTCTCTGTGTGTGTGTGTGTGTGTGTGTGTGTGTGTGTGTGTGTGTGTGTGTGTGTGTGTGTGTGTGCATCAGTTAGTGTTTGCCTGTGCTCTCTCTCTCTCTCTCTCTCTCTCTCTCTCTCTCTCTCTGTCTGTCTGTCTGTCTCTCTCTGTCTCTCTCTCTCTCTCTCTCTCTCTCTCTCTCTCTCTCTCTCTCTCTCCTTGTGTGTGTTGTGTGTGTGTGTGTGTGTGTGTGTGTGTGTGTGTGTGTGTGTGTGTGTGGTGTGCGTGCGTGCGTGCGTGTATGCATGCGTGTGTTGTGTGATGGTGGTGGTGGTGGTATGGTGTCGTGTTCTCCTCATCGTTCCCTGTCAAACCATGGGCTGTTACCATCTTCCCTGTGTCGAGTATAGTCTGTTACCATTTTCCCTGTCAAAACATGGGCTATTACCATCTTCCCTGTGTCAAGTATAGTCTGTTACCATCTTCCCTGTCAAAACATGGGCTGTTACCATCTTCCCTGTCAAAACATGGGCTGTTACCATCTTCCCTGTCAAAACATGGGCTGTTACCATCTTCCCTGTCACAACATGGGCTGTTACCATCTTCCCTGTCCACGTATAGTCTATTACCATCTTCCCTGTGTCAAGTATAGTCTGTTACCATCTTTGCTGTCAAAACATGGGCTATTACCATCTTCGCTGTCAAAACATGGGCTATTACCATCTTCCCTGTGTCATATATAGTCTGTTACCATCTTCCCTGTCAAAACATGGGCTGTTACCATCTTCGCTGTCAAAACATGGGCTGTTACCATCTTTGCTGTCAAAACATGGGCTGTTGCCATCTTCGCTGGGCTGTTGCCATCTTCGCTGTCAAAACATGGGCTGTTACCATCTTTGCCGTCAAAACATGGGCTGTTACCATCTTCCCTGTCAAAACATGGGCTGTTACCATCTTTGCCGTCAAAACATGGGCTGTTACCATCTTTGCTGTCACAACATGGGCTATTACCATCTTCGCTGTGTCAAGTATAGTCTGTTACCATCTTCCCTGTCAAAACAAGGGCTGTTACCATCTTCGCTGTCAAAACATGGGCTGTTACCATCTTCGCTGTCAAAACATGGGCTGTTACCATCTTCCCTGTCAAAACATGGGCTGTTACCATCTTCCCTGTCAAAACATGGGCTGTTACCATCTTCCCTTGTCAAAACATGGGCTGTTACCATCTTCGCTGTGAAAACATGGGCTATTACCATCTTCGCTGTGTCAAGTATAGTCTGTTACCATCTTCGCTGTCAAACCATGGGCTATTACCATCTTCCCTGTCAAAACATGGGCTGTATCCATCTTCCCTGTCAAAACATGGGCTGTTACCATCTTCGCTGTCAAAACATGGGCTATTACCATCTTCCCTGTCAAAACATGGGCTATTACCATCTTCTCTGTGTCATATATAGTCTGTTACCATCTTCCCTGTCAAAACATGGGCTGTTACCATCTTCGCTGTCAAAACATGGGCTGTTACCATCTTCCCTGTCAAAACATGGGCTGTTACCATCTTCCCTGTCAAAACATGGGCTGTTACCATCTTCGCTGTCAAAACATGGGCTGTTACCATCTTCGCTGTCACAACATGGGCTGTTTCCATCTTCCCTGTCCAAGTATAGTCTATTTCCATCTTCCCTGTGTCAAGTATAGTCTGTTACCATCTTAGCTGTCAAAACATGGGCTGTTACCATCTTCGCTGTCAAAACATGGGCTGTTACCATCTTCGCTGTCAAAACATGGGCTATTACCATCTTCCCTGTGTCAAGTATAGTCTGTGACCATCTTCCCTGTGTCAAGTATAGTCTGTTACCATCTTCCCTGTCAAAACATGGGCTGTTACCATCTTCCCTGTCCAAGCATGGGTTTTTACTACCTTCATCATTATTATTATTATTATATTGGGTATTTATGTAGCGCCTATCCTCGGTCACAGACCAAGTTCTAAGCGCTTTACAATAAACACACTACCTCATTCACTCAACGGGCTGCCTTCCCAGGTAGAGCCGGCCGAAGTGCAGCCTACTGGCGCTCATTCAATCGTTTCCCGTACCATTCAAATATCAGTCACTCATTTTCATTTATCCTCCAGTTTCTCACATAGGATGCACGCGATTTTTATACGTGTCCTCCATTTCCACCGGTACACGATGGCACATGATAACAGTATCATTGACCCAGCATGGGCTTTTACTACCTTCATTGTCCCAGCATGGGTTTTACTACCTTTATTGTCCCAGCATGGGTTTTTACTACCTGTATTGTCCCGGCATGGTTTCTACTACCTTTATTGTCCAAGCATGGGTTTTTACTACCTTCATTGTCCCAGCATGGGTTTTTACTACCTTCATTGTCCCAGCATGGGTTTTTACTACCTTTATTGTCCAAGCATGGGTTTTTACTACCTTCATTGTCCCAGCATGGGTTTTTACTACCTTCATTGTCCCAGCATGGGTTTTTACTACCTTCATTGTCCCAGCATGGGTTTTTACTACCTTTATTGTCCCAGCATGGGTTTTTGCTACCTTCATTGTCCCAGCATGGGTTTTTACTACCTTCATTGTCCCAGCATGGGTTTTTACTACCTTCATTGTCCCAGCATGGGTTTTTGCTACCTTCATTGTCCCAGCATGGGTTTTTACTACCTTCATTGTCCCGGCATGGGTTCTCCTCCTCGTCCCTGTCCAACAATGCCTTCTTACCACCTTCTCTATCAAAACATCGGTCGTTGCTAGCTTTCGCGTCAAAGTATATATTCTTACCAACTTCCCTGTCAACATATGAGGTATTACTATTTTCAACATCAAAGCATGGGTACTTACCAACTTCTTTGTAAAAGCATAATCGTTAACTCTTTCTATACTAAGGACCACATATCCGGTTCTTATGTTTACAACCTTTGTATACTAAGGATCGCATATGCGGTCCAAAGCTTTGGAAAGCTTCTCCGAAGTGGGCGAACCTTTTGTACGAAACTACTTGTTACAGATAGCTCCTGCATACTAATTAGAGCGCAGGCTTACTGGTACCTAGGCTTTGCAAGCTGAATGCTCGCTAGCAGACACTTTTCACACCATATCACCAGGTTGGTTTGGCTTGACGTAACAACGTGGTGTCGTCTGTTAACCGTCAAGCAAGCGTGGTGAAAGAAACATTACAAATCGCCGTTACAATGTGACTGAAGTCTGTAGATTGTTGAAAACAGTTGAATAATTTCAGGGCATAAACCCAGTTAATGTGATTATATTACATCTATTATTTTAACATTAATGTGTACATGTACGTTTGCAGAATCTGAAATGTATGGCTGTTTTCAAGATGTTTTTTTTTCTTCAAATTTGAAAAGCTATTGATAACTTTTTTTATCTTCCTTTTTGTTTTGAGGATCAGTCCGTCGAATGAGACTATAAACCGAGGTTCCGTGGGTGTGAGCGCACGCATACATCTTGCACACACGTCAAATCCCATCACCAACTTTCGGAAGAGAAGGCCAGTTTGGCCTTGGTATGGATGACACGTGACACATAGCATGCACCCTGCATGGAAAATGGAAAGAATGAAGGAAGTAAGGAAATAGAGTGAACGATATTGAACGATATTGACTGGATGACACGGGAAACGACTGAATGAAGCGCCAGCTGGCAGCTCTTCAGTCGGTACTACCCGGGTAGGCATCCCGTTGTGTAAACGAGTGTGGATTGTAAAGCGCTTAGAGCTTGGTTTCTAGCCAAGGATAGGCGCGATATAAGTAGTCATGATGATGGTGATGATGATGTGATGAATGATGATGATGATGATTATCATTATCATTATCATTATCATTATTATTATCATTATTTTGTTTTCTTCTCTGATATTAAATATATGTCCATAATATTACTAAAACATAAATCTCCTAGTAAAGGTATGGATACTTCTTGGCTTCGCTCTCAAGGTAAGGGTTCTTTGGTGGAGTCACATTCTGAAGTGGACATACTATCTGATCTGGTTTCAGGACACTGAGTATGGAACATTTCTTCACATGTCGTTGGGCAGTCTGATATTCTGGCACCCACAATTTGTCCCTGGATTTACTGACATACTGTCGATTCCGTAGACGAATCCGTCCTTTGCCGGGGGGATCAAGCGGATTAACAAAACACACTGTTTACAGATATATGACAGGATGCGGGGGGAGAGGATGGTCTTTGGGGAGTAGGAAAGGGAGAGAAACAGGAAACAGGGGTGCTCAAGGACAGTGTGGATCAATGTACTGCGCAGCGCTGATCTCAAAGAGAAAAAAAGTTCTGTCTTTATGTGTTGTGTTTGTTGTTGTGTAAGAGAGAGAGAGAGAGAGAGAGAGAGGAGAGAGAGAGAGAGAGAGAGAGAGAGAGAGAGAGAGAGAGAGAGAGAACACAATTCTTTATTTCGAGGATAGTAGACAAACTATACAAACTATGTGTTGTGTTTGCTGTTGTTTAACTCAGAGAGAGAGAGAGAGAGAGAGAGAGAGAGAGAGAGAGAGAGAGAGAGAGAGAGAGAGAGAGAGAGAGAGAACACAATTACTTATTTCGAGGAAAGTAGACAAACATATACAAGTTACGTGTTGTGTTTGCTGTTGTTTAACTCAGAGAGAGAGAGAGAGAGAGAGAGAGAGAGAGAGAGAGAGGAGAGAGAGAGAGAGAGAGAGAGAGAGAGAGAGAGAGAGAGAGAGAGAGAGAGAATTCTTTATTTCGAGGACAGTAGACAAACATATACAAATTATGTGGTGTGTTTGCTGTTGTTTAACTCAGAGAGAGAGAGAGAGAGAGAGAGAGAGAGAGAGAGAGAGAGAGAGAGAGAGAGAGAGAACACAATTACTTATCTTGAAGAAAGTAGACAAACATATACAAATGATGTGTTGTGTTTGCTGTTGTTTAACTCAGAGAGAGAGAGAGAGAGAGAGGAGAGAGAGAGAGAGAGAGAGAGAGAGAGAGAGAGACGGCCAGTTTGGCTGTTTGTATAGATGACACGTTACACATAGCATGCACCTTCCCCGAAGTTGGAGTATGGCTGCGTTAATGAAACGCGGAATAAAAAGACGGTCATACACACAAAACTCCACTCCCTCAGTTGCGTAGATGGGATTAATCCTTGTCTATCTATACAAGGAGTGTCCGCAGGAGTATCAGCCTGCGTATGCTGGGGGGGGGGGGGAGAGAAGAAGAAGAAGAAGAAGAAGAAGAAGAAGAGAGAGAGAGAGAGAGAGAGAGAGAGAGAGAGAGAGAGAGAGAGAGAGAGACTTGGCTCGTTTAAAGGTGAACATACACAGTCAGACATTTTTTGAGAATATATAACCAGCTACTGAGACGTCAACAGTTATATATATATATATATATGTGTGTGTGTGTGTGTGTGTGTGTGTGTGTGTGTGTGTGTGTGTGTGTATACATGCATTTACATACATATACAGATAGATTGAGAGATATGTATGTGTGTATGTACGTGCGAGTGTGCATGCGTGTGTGTGTGAGAGATCTCTCTCTCTCTCTCTCTCTCTCTCTCTCTCTCTATAATATATATATATATATATATTATATTCAATTATAAAACAAAACTTGCTCCTATGTCTTGGATTGAAGAAATAGGGGGAGATAAGCATTCATATCTGCAGTGGTAGTTAATTCTGCCTAACTAACAGTATGCGCTTGAGAGGGTGAATGGGGAATAATAAATGCTTCTCGAAATGAGCCTTCAGCAAACTTATAGTCTCCAAGGGGGAGACATCTCCAATGGGGAGGAAACTCACTAACATATAACTCCTGGTCAGATACCGGTATTTCGAAACCTGATTGTTTCTCCTCAGTGACCGCGGGAAGTAGTAACTTGATTCTTCTGCCTTGTCAGTTTTAAGAAGAATACTATCCCAGAAGAAGGCTGGTGTGCAATACCGTGGTATGTTGAGTTTTCAAAAAAACCAACCAAAGGTGCCACCTAAGAAGCAAAAGAAAATCATGAAAGAGCAAAACAAGCTACATTTTGTTGTGAAAAATAGAAAATATAAACAATAACCTCTTAAGACGCAAGTGCTGAGGGCCAGTTTTTGGAATCAATCTGCAAGGGACTCAATTATAATAGACTAATAAATTCCAAGGATAAGTAATATATATATATATATATATATATATATATTATTTCCCCATCAAATTGATTCTGCGTTATTTTTGTTCCTATTGGTTTCATTTATGTTTTCTTTAAATCTTGTCTGTATTTTGTGAGCAGTTATGGCATATCTCAGATTTAGCACCATATATAATCATTCATTCATGTGTGTGTATGATATCTATCTATCTATATATAATGCTGAACAATTAAGTAGTGGGGGAAAACAAGTGCAGGCTAACAATTCTTCAGTCGTTATAGTAATGACCAGGCAAAGATTTGAACTTTAAAAAAAATAAATAAATAAAAAAAATTGAAGATGAAGAAAATGGGAGGAGATATAAATATGAGAAGCCCTTCACTAGCTGCCTGAGGGAACCATCGTAATCCCTCTCGAACGCACATTTATTTGTATTGCCTGTTCCTAGGCCTTTCGTCCGCTGGATCGGACTCATCAAGGAGACGCGGCTGATTATGTCTGTGCTCTTGGTGTCAAATAGAGACACACCACAGTCCATAATTCTGTGGTGTTCTCACCACCAAGGGTTCAAAAAAGAATCCAACAGCACCCTCAAAGTAGCCAGCGAAGGGTAGTAAATGGAACAAAACAAAAGTGTGGAGAGGAAAAAAGTTGCTGAAAAACTAAAAGCATTATTCAAACAGTATAAAATATAGGGGGCAATCTTTGAGCCTATGCTTGAGGATCCATTCAAGGATGCAAGGGAGATCAAAAGATATGGAACAGTCTGAGTGGTCAGCTCTGCTGTTCAATAACCCAAGCATTGTGAGTGGCTAAGAATTGTACAGAACAACCTTTACTTGTATATATATATATATATATTGTTACGGATGGTATGGGTGTGTCTGCAGGTGTCCGACTGTCCGACTCACACAGAAATTATGGATGCATGCACGACTTTTCAAATGCACATACACACACCCGCTCACCCAAACATTGACAGCCAAGCAACAGAACAACACTTCTTTTTATTTTTTATGCTGCCCGAGCCATCAGACAAACATATAATATAACAATGCAATGAAATGCAATAACACAAACATCAATAAGACAGCACGCCAACCATCAGGCGTACACACAAGATATATCAAAATCTGAATAACTATCAATGCTGCTGGATACAACGTCGCCGTAGACGATGACAACGACGAGATGACGAGGACGACGAGACGACAAGGGCGACGAGACGATGCAGGTGACCCAAATGATGACGACGACGACTGCAGCGTCAAGTCAAGTCCGACACAAGACTCAAAACTTCAGAGCTGTGGCTCAAAAAAAAAATACTAACACACTCGCGGCGTCTCTGCCGACGACGAGGTGACAGTCTCGCACAGGAGCTGTGGCTCACACACAAACACAACACAGCGACGGTTGGCCAACAGGTCGCTGGTTCAACTCGGGAGCGGCGCTCTGGCTTGGCAGCAGCGGCGTCTCCAGCCCACTGGCTCAACCGGTAGTCGGTCCCGGGCGCAGTGGCAGGTAGGGTGATTGTCGGCACTCAGGCCAACCTCTCCACGCCGACACAGGGCGGAGAACAGGGGCGTAGACTCAGCTACGGCCCTGACCCTCAAACAACGGCAGCCAGTCCCCCTCAGTCCAGGGAACGCTTCTACCTAGGGGAAACTGATTAACTACCTTGGTTATCATGGCTACTATTCATTACAATCACGACTACATTTATATTCATTAGCCACATCATATTCCACTACAACTTGGGCTAAACATCAGCATATTTTTTCTTCAACATTACAACATTCCCTTTTCCGGAATCATAACACTATAACATTCCCTTTCCAGAATCATAACACTACAACATTCCCTTTTCCGGAATCATAACACTACAACATTTCCTTTTCCGGAATCATAACACTACACAGGAAAGGATTTCATATAAACCTTTTAGAATTTAGTTTTCCAAATTGGGGAAAAGGATTTCCACCTAGACCCTCTTCAATAAACCATGAATACAATTCATTACACACAATTAATGATTACTTTCATTACGCACAATTAATGATTACTTTTCATCAAACCATAAACGTCACGACACAATGTTCATTTCCTTTCTTGTAACACAAGAATGCTCATTTCATTTCATATAATCACCAGATTTTTAAAAGGTTTCTTTTCAAAAATATTCATCTACTTCAATATATGCAAGGGAAAGATTTCCACAACACTCTTGTTTACCAACACACATATTGATATTTATATCAAGAGTGAGTTAAATACTCATTCACATCAAAACGAAAACCAGCAAAAAGTTTATGTCGCTCACTCTGGGAGCTTATTATCCATAGCATCAAAACTCTCCCTCTTCTCGCAAAGTCTAGCTAAACCACATTGAAATAATTAACATTTTTTTCCAACATGAATTCATAACTAGTTAAGTCACAGAATAAACAATTTTTTTTTTCTGAAGACCACTTCCCTTAATACTCACTTCATCTATGTTTTCCGACAGCATTTCGTTTTGTTACCCTATCAAGTCATAGGATAACAGAACACACAAATACTTTCCTTTTCTACACCAATCCTTCACAGTGCCCTGAGGAAGTTTCAGTCGCTCCTAAACGGGAACACGGTTTCGGTTTGCTAATAAATAAACATTGCATGATAAATACCCGACTGCCACCAAAAATCAGCAGAGTCCCTCTTCGGCCTTCTGTGTTGTCGCGTTGCCGGAATCACTGCAGAGACTGCCTAACCGGTTCAACTCACCCGGTTTTTAACAGTGCGCCGGTGAGTAGCAGTCAGCTGAATTGTTCAACCGGCTTCCGGACAACTACCTTCCGGTAAGCACGGTTGTATGAAAATTTGTGACCGGACGGGAAACGATCCGTCATATATATATATATATATATATATATATATATATATATATATATATTATTTCCCCATCAAATCGATCTGTGTGTGTGTGTGTGTGTGTGTGTGTGTGTGTGTGTGTGTGTGTGTGTGTGTGTGTGCTTGCTCATATTAATTAAAATTAAGTAACCAATATAGTTTATGGGGGCATGTTCCTCTGTAATATATCTGTTAAACATATTCTTTGCAAATATCTTCTAGGCTAGAGCCCAAGAGCACAGAATGCACGCCATGGGCAAATATCATCGTCTGCATGTTGTCTGGCTTTCAAGTCATGAGTTCTTAATTAACAACGGCCAAGCCTGAATTTGGGGGTACCCATGTAAAACTTGATTTCATTTCATTTTCATTTTCATCAAGGAGGCGTCACTACGTGCAGACTAGTCCATATACGCTGAACCACATCCACTAGAAGTTTTGAGACCACGCTGCGCATGATTTAAACCTGATGGATAGATGAATGAATGACTAAGATGAGAGAATTGAAGAAGAGGGTCTCTTGGCTACGACTTAGCAGATGTCTGACCTACGCATTAGCCCAACGCGCTGGTTAGACCTTGAGTACCTACCTGACATTGGTTATGACATTTTTATCATTGTATGTGTGTGTAGTGAATGCACACATGT
>CM065726.1:1039527-1047027 GCA_033310375.1 Conus canariensis
TCTCCACGTTTTATTCCATCTCTAATCACACGGCGCCGCAGCCGCACAATTGCCGGTGGCTTTATAACAGCAGACCAGATTAATCGCCCTTTGTTCAGCCTGTGTGCACAGGATCAGAGTGGGCAATTATATCCTATATCCCACCAATGAGAACAACGAACTAAACAAAGTTTTGTCGATTGGTCAAATTTTTGACAATTCAGCCAATAATGTTGGCCGTGCTATCGATCAATATGTGTGTGTGTGTGGGGGGGGGGGGGGGGGGGGGGAGGGGAGAGCAAATGTTGCGTCATGGCACGGGGGGAAGTAGCAGTAGCAAGTTTAGCTATGGCATTCCGTTCGCGTCAAAAGGGCACAAGGTGCGCCAAATAGGTACACCCAATAATAAGAAACAAATAGGGTAACTCTTGCTCCCATGATGAAATAACTACACGCCCATAATTCCAATCGAGACACCGGGGATGACTCCTTGTTTGTTTTGTGTGCTCTGTGTTGTTATTTCTGCTTGACGGTTCAGTGTTGAAAGCTGCATTCGTTTTGAATTATGGGCGTGTATTTATTTCATCATGGGAGCAAGAGTTACCCTACTTGTACATTTTTTATATAACAATATCTACTCTGTACATATGCTTCCTGTGAACAGTTTACACCAAAAACAACTCCAATTCTGGTCCAGAAGATAGGGTGACCAATGGCGCTAAAGGCTGCTGGCAAGTCTAAAAAGAGCAAGAACATTTGTCTTTTTTTTGTCATCCTTAGGTCAAAAAAGCAGATAATAATGATACTAATAATTAGTTATGACACGTACTCTTACATCATAAGCCCTAAGTGCTTACAAATGCATAAACATTAAAGAAAACATAAATGAAACCAATACGAAGATGAATATTGCAGTAAGTACCATGCATCTACAAACAAGGGTACATATTGACACACACCCACGCACGCACACACACACACACACACACACACACACACACACACACACACACACACACACACACACACACACACACACACACACCAGATCGTTGTCGGTACAAAGAAGCGCAGTTTAGCAACTATGACCACATTTTTTGAGCTGACTCGCTATAATTAAACAGGTGGTTTTGTTTGAACCAAAGTAAGATCCGAGACTACATTTTTTTGTTGTTGAGCAGTTCAGATCAAATTGACAAGTCTGAAACGGGTCAATGTTGTTTTTTTTTCGAACGATTATGATCCAAAAAAGAATTCTTGATATCTGGGCGCACGACACCTGATTTTAAAATGTCAGAAAAACAGTTCGTTAACCTAGATGGATGGATGGCATGGGTAATACGTGATCACAGAACATCAAAACCTTCCAACAGCACAAGAGGACAAAACAGGATCAAGATCACATCATTTTAGATGAGGTTTTACATGTACTAACTACACAACTTCCTGTCTGACTGACTTCAGACAAGGCCAACATGACTACTATAGTCTGGTTCTGTAGCAGATGAACATGATGGATTGGCAGAGGTTTTTCATGAATGAATTTTAGCAATAAAGAAGTTTAAACATTTCTGAGGGAGCTAATACACACAGAACACTGTAGAAAGAGGGCTGCCATTCACTTTTCCAAGTTGGTTTTAAGTGACAGTGAATATTTGTTTGTGATACATTCAAGGAATTTTTTTGTCAAGTTCTGCTTAAACATGATATGATAATAAAAAGATTGGGGGCCGGAATAGCTCAATGTTAGAGCGCCAGACTCGTAATCTTGGTGATCCTGGGGTTGCGAGTTCGAATCTCCGCCGGGCCATTTCGGTACAGGGGGATTTTTCCCTCGGAGTTAACGTTGGTTCTGACTCCATTTCCCATACAGTCCATCCAATGAGACTATAAACCGAGGTTCCGTGTGTGAACGCATGCATAACATCTTGCACACACGTCAAATCCTATCACCAACTTTCGGAAGAGGAGGCCAGTTTGGCCGTTGGTATGGATGACACGTGACACATAGCATGCACCCTGCGTGAGAAATGGAAAGAATGAAGGAAGTAAGGAAATGGAGTTAATGAAGTGGACTGGATGACACAGGAAACGACTGAATGAAGCGCCAGCTGGCAGCTGCTCAGTCGGCACTACCCAGGTAGGCAGCTCGTTTTGTAAACGAGTGTTGATTGTAAAGCGCTTAGAGCTTGGTCTCTAGCCGAGAATAGGCGCTATATAAGTATTCATTATAACAGCAATAATAAAAAGCGCTATATAAGTATTCATTATAACAGCAATAATAAAAAAAAACGCTATATAAGTATTCATTATAATAGCAATAATAAAAAGTATGTCACTGAATTCAGCTTCTGACTGCTCTAATATCGCGGTAATTCAAATCATCTCACTACATCCGGCCAGTTATCACACCTTTTGCAGGTTTAATTTATGAATATTGGTGAAGAAAATACCGAAGATTGCGAAATAAGTAATAATGTCATTAAATACTGTCATCTTCCAATGCTATGATAATCGTTAACTTTTTCATGTCTTCTTATAAACAAGTCGCTGTTTCCATGTTCCCCACTCCCCTTCATCCCACCTATGTACCTGCCCCCGAATACCTCTCTCTCTCTCTCTCTCTCTCTCTCTCTCTCTCTCTCTCTCTCTCTCTCTCTCTCACACACACACACACACACACACACACACACTCACACTCACACACACTCACACTCACACACACACGCACACACACACACACACACACACACACACACACACACACACACAAGACAATCAATGTTAAGTAGGCGCTCAAGGTCTGACCAGCGCGTTGGGATAATGGTGTCAGACATCTGCTAAGCCGTAGCCACGAGACCCTCTTCTTCAATTCTCTCATCTTAGTTGTTAATTAATTGATCCTTCAGCTTAAAATCATGCGTGGTGTGGTCTCCAAACTTAGCGGATGTGGTGTAGTGGCATATTATGGACTAGTCCGCACGCAGTGACACCTCCTTGATGAAACTGAAACTCTGTGTGTGTGTGTGTGTGTGAGAGAGAGAGAGAGAGAGAGAGAGAGAGAGAGAGAGAGAGAGTGAGTGTGTGTTTTCCGCCCACTTTGTAGAATAATGTTGGTGTTTACGACAAGAAAATTGTTTATACTGGGGCCAATGCGACACATACTAATCGTACCTAGGAGTCCTCTTGTCCCCTCTCTCTGTACATGAGACTCAAAAAAAAAACAAAAAAAAAACACACTACAACAAAGGTCAGCCAATTGAGCTGACACCATGTGACGTAGGTAGGCACTTAGTGACAATGATCGAAGACGAAAACTGCGTGGCAGCAGCAGGTTGGTAAGAAAAGACCGAAGGTTGCGAAATGGAACATCCAAATGGCACGAAATGGAACATCCAAATGGCACGAAATGGAACATCCAAATGGCACGAAATGGAACATCCAAATGGCACGAAATGGAACATCCAAATGGCACGAAATGGAACATCCAAATGGCACAAAATGGAACATCCAAATGGCACTCACAGAATCTGTTTTCAAAATCGACGCAGTTCACCTGACACAGACCACGAAAGCAGAGGGAGTGTCTGAACATTAAACACGTGTGGTAAGACAAAAAGTACAGTGTGCTTGTCACTAACGACGCAATGGAAAACCGAGAATCTTGTCAACAAAACTACTTGGACTCACAGACAATAACAAGTCCGGAGGACAGAGGGTGAGGGTGGGGGTGGGGGAGTGGGGGGGGGTGGATCTGACGTCTTCTCCGTGTGTGCGGTGATGTAACACTCAAGTCACCTCCAGTCAGAGCAGAGATGTTGACAGTGGACATCTTCACCATGACCCATATTGGTTTGTCACAGTGTGGATAAACCACTATGACGGTGGACATCTTCACCATGTCCCATATTGGTTTGCCACGGTGTGGGTATACCACTATGACGGTGGACATCTTCACCATGACCCATATTGGTTTGTTACGATGTGGATGTATCACTATGACTTCACCATGACCCATATTGGTTTGTCACGGTGTGGATATACCACTATGACGGTGGACATCTTCACCATGACCCATATTGGTTTGCCACGGTGTGGATATACCACTATGACGGTGGACATCTTCACCATGACCCATATTGGTTTGCCACGGTGTGGATGTACCACTGTGACGGTGGACATCTTCACCATGACCCATATTGGTTTGCCACGGTGTGGGTATACCACTATGACGGTGGACATCTTCACCATGACCCATATTGGTTTGTTACGGAGTGGATGTACCACTATGACGGCACAAGAGGCACCCAAAACCATCCTGTTTCTGTCTCTGTGTCTGTCCCTGTCTCTGTCTCTCTTTGTCTCTCTGTCTCTGTCTCTGCCTGTCTGTCTCTGTCTCTGTCTTTCTGTCTGTCTGTCTGTATCTCTCTCTCTCTCTCTCTCCCTCCTCTCTCTCTCTCTCTCTCTTCTCTCCTCTCTCTCTCTCTCTCTCTCTCTCTCTCTCTGATGAATCAGTGTGTGTGCATGTGAAGGGAATGGTTGTTGGCTGAGAATAATTTCGTACTGGAACACAGACAACAAACACAAAGGAGTGATGGAAACGGAAATAATTTCTTAATTTTGCTTAGTTTTGTAGACACTTAATTTGCAGTTTTTCTTTTTTTGTCTTTTGTCTCTGCAAAAAAAAAGAAAAAAAAAGAAGACATTTTACCGCCTTGACAAAAAAGTTATTAGCCAATGTCAATTAAATATGTCAGTGTCAGTGTCTGTGTCTGTGTCAGTGTCAGTCTCTCTCTCTCTCTCTCTCTCTCTCTCTCTCTCTCTCTCTCTCTCTCTCTCTCTCCCTCCCTCCCTCCCTCTCTTTCTCTCTCTCTCTCTTTCTCTCTCTCTCTCTTTGTCTCTCTCTCTCTCTCTCTCTCTCTCTCTCTCTCTCTCTCTCTCTCTCAGTGCAGATTTATTTTTTTATTTTTTTTACATGATATGAAAATTTATGCACTGCATTCCAAGCTAGTCATCTTTTGCTATTGATAGCCTTTGAAAAACAATATAGTTCAGGTCTGGTATTCCAGATATCTATCACATATGCTCAGCATTATATAAGTATGATTTACAAACATTTTATAGGTTCCATGAAAACCTTGTTCAGTGATGTTCCGCCTGATCTTTGAATTATTCTTGAAAGAGATTAACATTTGTCATCGGATCTGAGATTTTATAGTGGGAAGATTTTTTAACCAAATTTCGGGTGGGTTTTTAGAAGATGTATTTTATTAAAGATGTGTGAATGAATGACTTGTGAGTAGTCATCAACACGGTGACAGCCCTGATATGGCCCTTTGCGGTCGGCTGGGCTGTAAGCAACATTACCTTACCTTACTACATGACTTTGTGTTCATTACTTTATGACACACAGGAAAATGAAGATAATTTTGTTCTTTCACGTTCAGAAATTAAAAAAAAAAAAACAGGCATAGATGGCAATATGTCTATCTTAAGAACTTTAAGCATGCTTTCTTTTTTAAATTGATCTTGTCGATGGTATCGACAAATTGTGAATTAGTAAAACAGGTTGCTGTATTTTTGTACAGACGATAAAAAAAAACCGACAAAACTCGTCATCTTTAATTTTGTACCTCTTCTAATGGAAATGTACCATGCTATGCTATTGACGAACATCTCTCTCTCTCTCTCTCTCTCTCTCTCTCTCTCTCTCTCTCTCTCTCTCTCTCTCTCTCTCTCTCTCTCTCCTCATGTTTGTGCAGACGATAAAAACGACAAACATGTCATCTTAGATTTATTATTTGTCAAATGGAAATGTACCATGCAGTGTTATTCACGAACATCATTTTCCTCTCTGTCTCTCTCTCTCTCTCTCCTCTCTCTCTCTCTCTCTCTCTCTCTCTCTCTCTCTCTCTCTCTCTCTCTCTCTCATGTTTGTGCAGACGATAAAAACGACAAACATGTCATCTTAGATTTGTTATCTGCCAAATGGAAATGTACCATGCAATGTTATTCACGAACATCATTTTCCTCTCTCTCTCTCTCTCTCTCTCTCTCTCTCTCTCTCTCTCTCTCCTCTCTCTCTCTCTCTCTCTCTCTCTCTCTCATATTTGTGCAGACGATAAAACGACAAAACTCTGTCATCTTAAATTTGTTACCTCTTCTAATGGAAATATGCCATGCAGTAATATTCACCAACATTTTCGTCATCTGTCTGTCTGTCTGTCTGTCTGTCTGTCTGTCTGTCTGTCTCTCTCTCTCTTCTCTCTCTCTCTCTCTCTCTCTCTTTCTTTCTCTTTCTCTCTCTCCCATGTTTGTGCAGAGGATAAAAACGACAAAACTCCTATATTTTAAATGTGTTACCTCTTCTAACGGAAATGTAGCATACAATGCTATTCACGAATATTTTCGTCAACTCATCTCTCTCTCTCTCTCTCTCTCTCTCTCTCCTCTCTCTCTCTCTCTCTCTCTCTCTCTCTCTCTCTCCTCTCTCTGGGACATTTATCCTACATTCAACCTCTGTGACATTTATCCTACATTCAACAGTGGAACAGAATTCTGCCTATTGAGCTGCACTAGCGTCATCCAGCCAGGATTCTGTTTTCTTTTCTTCTCATTTGTGTGTTATTTTGTTTTATTTTATTTTATTTTATTTTGCTTATCTTTCTGTAAGTTTTCTTTTTCCTTACTCAGTTTCTTTCTCTGTCTTTCCCCTCTTGGTCTTTTCTGCTCTTTGTTTTTTTTCTGTTTTCTTTTCTTTTTTCTTTCTTAGTTTAATTTCTTTTTATCTTTCTTCCTTTCTGTTTTTTTTTTTTTAATATTTTATTTTGCTTACTTTCCACTTGCTATTTTTTTCTGTTTTAGTTCCAATCCTTCTCTGCCTTTCTGGGTGTCCTGTCCTTTCTGCATTTCTGGGTGTCCTGTCCTTTCTGCATTTCTGGGTGTCCTGTCCTTTCTGTATTTCTGGGTGTCCTGTCCTTTCCGTATTTTTCAGTCTCCTGTCCTTTCTGTATTTCTCAGCGTCCTGTCCTTTCTGTATTTCTGGGTGTCCTGTCCTTTCTGTATTTCTGGGTGTCCTGTCCTTTCTGTATTTCTGGGTGTCCTGTCCTTTCTCTGCATTTCTGGGTGTCCTGTCCTTTCCGTATTTTTCAGTCTCCTGTCCTTTCTGCATTTCTGGGTGTCCTGTCCTTTCTGTATTTCTGGGTGTCCTGTCCTTTCTGTATTTCTGGGTGTCCTGTCCTTTCTGTATTTCTGGGTGTCCTGTCCTTTCTGCATTTCTGGGTGTCCTGTCCTTTCCGTATTTTTCAGTCTCCTGTCCTTTCTGTATTTCTCAGCGTCCTGTCCTTTCTGTATTTCTGGGTGTCCTGTCCTTTCTGTATTTCTGGGTGTCCTGTCCTTTCTGTATTTCTGGGTGTCCTGTCCTTTCTGTATTTCTGGGTGTCCTGTCCTTTCTGCATTTCTGGGTGTCCTGTCCTTTCCGTATTTTTCAGTCTCCTGTCCTTTCTGTATTTCTGGGTGTCC
>CM065726.1:1052027-1064527 GCA_033310375.1 Conus canariensis
TCACCAAGATCTCTGACGTCAGACCACTTAGGAATAGGTCAGTAGTAGAGCGCCGGACTCTTGGCGATCCTGTGGTTGCAGGTTCAAATCTCCGCCGGGCCCTTTCGGTACAGGGGGATTTTTCCCTCGGAGTTAACATTAGTTCTGTCTCCAATTCCCATGCAGTCCTTCGAATGAGACTATAAACCGAGGATCCGTGTGTGAACGCACGCATAACATCTTGCACACACGTAAAATCCCTTCAGCAACTTTCGGAAGAGAAGGCTCGTTTGGCCGTTGGTATGGATGACACGTTACACATAGCATGCACCCTGCGTGAGAAATGGAAAGAATGAAGGAAGTAAGGAAATTGAGTGAACGATACTGAACAATATGGACTGGATGACACGGGAAACGACTGAATGAAGCGCCAGCTGGCAGCTCTTCAGTTGGCACTACCCAGGTAGGCAGCCCGTTGTGTAAACGAGTGTGGATTGTAAAGCGCTTAGAGCTTAGTCTGTAGCCGAGGATAGGCGCAATATAAGTATTCATAATAATAAAATAATAATAACTACTTATTGTCCAACGGAAAGTTTGGATATTTAGGACCGGATCTTTATGACTTTGAACATCCCTAAGATCCTAGACGTCAGACCTCTTACTGTCAAAGGAAAGTCTGGATCTTTAAGAGCGTGACCACAATCACTGTGAACATCACTGATATCTCTGATATAAGTCCAGTTCTTGTCAGGAGAATCTGGGATCTTTATGGACCAGGATCCCTGATGTCAGACTATTAAATGTCAGTTGACAGTTCGGGTCTTAAAGGACGTAGCTGCAATGATTATGAACATCACCAAGAAGACCACTAACGTTAGACCACTTCTCGTCAATGGAAAGTTAAGGTCTTGAAGATTATGAACAAAATTTAAATGTAATTATCAGAGAACCACCAAGAAAGTGCAGACAAACGAATCACAAGACAAAACGTTTCGACCTCTTAAGTCTTCTTCAGGCGAGATACAAAACACTCTGGACAACAAAAATGAACGAGCAATCACTTACCTTCATTCACGTTAGCGCACGATGGGCGTTGAATGAAAACGAGGCTGTCAAGAAGGAGCTAGATATAAGATGAGATATGTGCACTGGCTCCTTCTTGACAGCCTCGTTTTCATTCAACGCCCATCTTGCGCTGAAGTGAATGAAGATAAGTGATTGCTCGTTCATTTTCATTGTCCTGAGTGTTTTGTATCTTGCCCGAAGAAGACCTAAGAGGTCGAAACGCGTCGAGTTTTGTCTTGTGATTCGTTTGTCTGAGTTTTCTTAGCGCTTGGCTATTAATTACATTTAAAATGTGTTTAGATTTCCGCCTGCAGTCGCCTCACTTTGCAACTAGATTTAAGATTCTGGCCGTGATGACTGAACAACACCAAGATTCCTACGTCAGACTGGTCACTGTCGACGAAAACTATGGACTGATCTTTGCGAACCTGCCTATGATGACAATCAACAGAACCAGACAAAACAAAATTCCTGATAACTTCAGACCAGTCATTGTCAAAACGAAAGCTCTGATCTTTATGCACCTAACTATAACTGGCTTAATAAAAAAAAAACCTCATATATTTTCCAAGCCAATCAATACGTCTCAGTGATACAATCGCTGATACAAAAAAACACATTATAAACAGAGTGGTGAACACATGTGGAAAGATTATCGTTAAAAAAAACAAGGACAGTTAGATAAAATGTATTAATGTCATGTCAAACAAAAAGCTATGAATATTGCTGCCGACAGTTCTCATGTTCTTTCCAAAAACTACAATGTTCTATCCTCTGGACGAAGATTCCAAATATATATATATATTTGTGTGTGTGTGTGTGTGTGTGTGTGTGTGTGTGTGTGTGTGTGTGTGTGTGTGTGTGTGTTTGTTTTGTGTTGTGTGTGTGTGGGGGGGGGGGGGGGGTGGATGGGTGGATGTGAATTGTGATTTGTTAAATTAATATAGATCCATAGACATCTTTTTTATGGCCACTCTTAATTTCTCTTTGGAGATAATAAAATGTTCTTGACTTGATTTGATGTTTTGCATTGTCCATATCATGCTATCAAATGAAACTGCTTGCGGTTGCACTCTATACAGAATGATTTTGAACATTTGCTGAGCAAGCCTATTGCGCGGTGATCATTCTGGCAGTGTCGCAGATTTCCTTTTGTGTATATATGCTTTGGTTATTGAACAGCGGAGCTGACCACTCAGACTGTTTCATATCTTTTGATCTCCCTTGCATCCTTGGATGGATCCTCGGGCGTAGGCTCAGAGATTGTCCCCTGCATTTTGTACTGTTTGCATGGTGCTTTTAGTTTTTCAGCAACTTTCTTCTCTCCACACTTTTGTTTTGTTTCATTTCGCTGGCTGCTTTGGGGGTGCTGTTGGATTCTTTTTGAAACCCTTGGTGGTGAGAACACCACAGAGTTGTGGACTGTGGTGTGTCTCTATTTGACGCCAAGAGCAGAGACACAATCGGCCGTGTCTCCCTGATGAGTCTGATCCGGCGGACGAAGGGCCTAGGAGCAGGCAATACAAATAGAGCTGCCTTCAAAGGGGGATACGACAGTTCCCTCAGGCAGCTAGTGAAGGGTTTCTCATATTTATAACATATCCCCCCCATTTTCTTTATCTTCAATTTTTTTTTTAATTCAAATCTTTGCCAAGTCATTACTATAACGACAGAAGAATTGTTAGCCTGCACTTGTTTTCTCCCACTACTTAATTGTTCAACATTATATATATATATATGTATATATTTATATAATTATATATATATATATATATATATATACTGTAAGGTATGAAGTCCAGGGGTAGTGACTATTTCCTGGGGCTTGTCGCAAAACGTAGAGTGGGCTGAAAGTCCAAAGAGGAGTGTGGAAGGGTTGAGAAATGCGCAGAACGTGACAGTGACGTTGGAGGTCCTCGGTGTGATAGCAGAACGACACAGTGACGTTGGAGGCCCTCGGTGTGATAGCAGAACGACACAGTGACGTTAGAGGTCTTCGGTGTGATAGCAGAACGACATAGTGACGTTGGAGGTCCTCGGTGTGATAGCAGAACGACATAGTGACGTTGGACGTCCTCGATGTGATAGCAGAACGACACAGTGACGTTGGAGGTCCTCGGTGTGATAGCAGAACGACATAGTGACGTTGGAGGTCCTCGGTGTGATAGCAGAACGACACAGTGACGTTGGAGGTCCTCGGTGTGATAGCAGAATGAGACAGTGACGTTGGAGGTCCTCAGTGTGATAGCAGAATGAGACAGTGACGTTGGAGGCCCTCGGTGTGATAGCAGAACGACACAGTGACGTTGGAGATCCTTGGTGTGATAGCAAAACGACACAGTGATGTTGGAGGTCCTCGGTGTGATAGCAGAACGAGACAGAGACAGTGACGTTGGAGGTCCTCGATGTGATAGTAGAACGACACAGTGACGTTGGAGGTCCTCGGTGTGATAGCAGAACGAGACAGTGACAGTGACGTTGGAAGTCCTCGGTGTGATAGAAGAACGAAACAGTGACGTTGGAGGTCCTCGGTGTGATAGCAGAATGAGACAGTGACGTTGGAGGCCCTCGGTGTGATAGCAGAATGAGACAGTGACGTTGGAGTTCCTCGGTGTGATAGCAGAATGAGACAGTGACGTTGGAGGTCCTCGATGTGATAGCAGAACGACACAGTGACGTTGGAGGTCCTCGGTGTGATAGCAGAACGACACAGTGACGTTGGACGTCCTCGGTGTGATAGCAGAACGAGACAGTGACGTTGGAGGTCCTCGGTGTGATAGCAGAACGACACAGTGATGTTGGAGGTCCTCGGTGTGATAGCAGAACGACACAGTGACAGTGACGTTGGAGGTCCTCGGTGTGATAGCAGAACGACACAGTGACGTTGGAGGTCCTCGGTGTGATAGCAGAACGACACAGTGACGTTGGAGGTCCTCAGTGTGGTAGCAGAACGACACAGTGACAGTGACGTTGGAGGTCCTCGGTGTGATAGCAGAACGACACAGTGACGTTGGAGGTCCTCGGTGTGATAGCAGAACGAGACAGTGACGTTGGAGGTCCTCAGTGTGATAGCTATCAACGGACAGTGTGATGGACAGGTCTGCACTGGTACTGCGGGAAGGAGGGGTGGGGAGAAGGAGGGGCGGGATGGGGGTGGGGATTACTTGTCATGGACAATCCGACGAGAACCCGTAGGGACAGATCATGTATTTTGTTTTATTTTGTTATTTGCGAAACACTATTTATACATGTGTAGAACAGAACAAAAATCACCCAGACCTCAAGTATTTCTTAATATGTTAAAACGCAGGTATAAAACTGAAGAATACGTTGCTCGAATTTTTTTTGTGTGTATAACGATTTTCGTTCCAAATGGCACCCATATATGCCGATGTTAGCAGACCCAGAATGAATCATGAATGATTATGACATTGTACATTATACTAGTATAAATATGATTATAGCACCCTAGAACTGTTACATCGCCTAAAACAACCCCATTGGACATTGTACAGGATCTTAAAAAAACAAATATGTAAAATTTCATAATACACAAGGCTTGCCTCGTGTGCTCTCTCTCTCTCTCTCTCTCTCTCTCTCTCTCTCTCTCTCTCTCTCTCTCCTCTCTCTCTCTCTGTCTCTCTCTCTCTCTCTCAAGTAAAGAGATTGTAACCTTTTGACTTGAAAATGTGGAATGGTATTATCAATATGTTTGATATGTCGATTTCTTCTTCATCCACTATTTGTTTGTATTTGTTCTTTTTACTTTTATTTTCCATTATGTTGTACTAAATGAACTTATTTTAATTTTGTTTTAAATTTAAAAAAAAAGAAGAAAAAAACCCGTAGGGAAAGAAGGGGGTGCCCAAAAATAGACTTTAAAAAATGAAGGTCTGAGGTGGGGGTGGAAGATGATGGCTATATACAGACCGTGACGTGTGAGGTTCTAGTGATCATGGCGGAAGATGATGGCTATATACAGACCGTGACGTGTGAAGTCCTAGTGATCATGGCAATCAATAAACAGCCAGTCCTCAGGTCAAGTCAGGAACACGTTTATTATCTCCAAAGAGAAATGAAGAGTGGCCATAAAAACAACAAATAACGAATCACGAATCACACCCACCCATCCACCCACCCACTCACACACACAGAGAGAATAATATCACACACACACACACACACACACCACACACACACACACACACACACACACACACACACACACACACACACACACACACACACACACACACACACACACACACACACACACACACACACACACACACATGTATATACACAAACAAGCTTTCTGAAACCGGATCTTATTGAAAGTTGAGTTTTGATTCAGGTGTTTAATGGCATTGGGAAGGAAACTGATTTTAGTTCTATTTGTTTTGAATTTTGCAATTTGGAATCTTCGCCCAGATGGTAGAACATTGTAGGTTGTTGTTTTTTTATAACATGAGAAGTGTCGGCAGCAATGTTCACAGCTTTTTGTGTGACACGACATTCGTACAATTTATATACCTGTTCTTGGTGTTTCTTTGCCAATAATCTTTCCACATGTGTTCAACACTCTGTCTAAAATGTTTTTGTTTTGTCCTGGGAAATGACTGTATATAGACCATGAGGTGGGAATATCTGGGAATAATGACTGTATATAGACAGCGAGGTGGGAATATCTGTGATATAGACAATATTATTATTATTATGAATACTTGTATGGCGCCTATCCTCGGCTAGAGACCAAGCTCTAAGAGCTTTACAATCAACACTCGTTTACACAACGGGCTGCCTACCTGGGTAGTGCCGACTGAAGTGCTGCCAGCTGGCACATTATTCAGTCCATTCCCGTGTCATCCAGTCCATATCGTTCACTCCATTTCCTTATTTCCCTCATTCCCTCCATTTCTCACGCATGGTGCATGCTATGTGTAACGTGTCATCCAGTCCATATCGTTCACTCCATTTCCTTATTTCCCTCATTCCTCCATTTCTCACGCAGGGTGCATGCTATGTGTAACGTGTCATCCAGTCCATATCGTTCACTCCATTTCCTCATTTCCCTCATTCCCTCCATTCCTCACGCATGGTGCATGCTATGTGTAACGTGTCATCCAGTCCATATCGTTCACTCCATTTCCTTATTTCCCTCATTCCTCCATTTCTCACGCAGGGTGCATGCTATGTGTAACGTGTCATCCAGTCCATATCGTTCACTCCATTTCCTTATTTCCCTCATTCCCTCCATTTCTCACGCAGGTGCATGCTATGTGTAACGTGTCATCCATACCAACGGCCAAACTGGCCTTCTCTTCCGAAAGTTGATGGGATTTGACGTGTGTACAAGATGTTATGCGTGCGTTCACACACGGAACCTCGGTTTAAAGTCTCATTCAAAAGACTGTGTGGGAAATGGAGTCATAAGCAATGTTAACTCCGAGGGAAAAATCCCCCTGTACCGAAACGGTCTGGCGGAGATGCGAACCCGCAGCCCCAGGATTACCAAGATTACGAGTTCAGCGCTCTACCAAATGAGCTATTCCGGCCCTCTATATAGACAGTGAGATGGGGATATCTTGGGATGATGGCTGTATATATAGACAGTGAGGTGGGAATATCTTGGGATGATGGCTGTATATATAGACAGTGAGGTGGGGATATCTGGTGGTGATGGCTGTATATATAGACAGTGAGATGGGGATATCTTGGGATGGCGGCTATATATATAGACAGTGAGGTGGGGATATCTGGTGATGATGGCTGTATATATAGACACTGAGGTGGGGATATTTTGAGATGATGGCTTTATATATAGGCAGTGAGGTAGGGATATCTGGTGATGATGGCTGTATATATAGGCAGCGAGGTGGGGACATCTGGTGATGATGGCTGTATATAGACAGCGAGGTGGGGATATCTGGTGATGATGGTCTGTATATAGACAGCGAGGTGGGGATATCTGGTGATGATGGCTGTATATAGACAGCGAGGTGGGGATATCTGGTGATGATGGCTGTATATAGACAGCTAGGTAGGGATATCTGGTGATGATGGCTGTATATAGACAGTGAGGTGGGGATATCTGGTGATGATGGCTGTATATAGACAGCGAGGTGGGGATATCTGGTGATGATGGCTGTATATATAGACAGCGAGGTGGGGATATCTGGTGATGATGGCTGTATATATAGACAGCGAGGTGGGGATATCTGGTGATGATGGCTGTATATATAGACAGCGAGGTGGGAATATCTGGTGATGATGGCTGTATATGGACAGTGAGATGGGGATATCTGGTGATGATGGCTGTATATAGACAGTGAGATGGGGATATCTGGTGATGATGGCTGTATATAGACAGTGAGGTGGGGACATCTGGTGATGATGGCTGTATATAGACAGTGAGGTGGGGACATCTGGTGATGATGGCTGTATATAGACAGTGAGATGGGGACATCTGGTGATGATGGCTGTATATAGACAGTGAGGTGGGACATCTGGTGATGATGGCTGTATATAACAGTGAATGGGGACATCTGTGATGATGGCTGTATATAGACAGTGAGATGGGGACATCTGGTGATGATGGCTGTATATAGACAGTGAGATGGGGACATCTGGTGATGATGGCTGTATATATAGACAGTGAGGTGGGGATGTCTGGTGATGATGGCTGTATGTATAGACAGTGAGGTGGGGATATCTCGTGATGATGGCTGTATATATAGACAGCGAGGTGGGGATATCTGGTGATGATGGCTGTATATATAGACAGCGAGGTGGGGATGTCTGGTGATGATGGCTGTATATGGACAGTGAGATGGGGATATCTGGTGATGATGGCTGTATATAGACAGTGAGATGGGGATATCTGGTGATGATGGCTGTATTATATAGACAGTGAGGTGGGGATATCTGGTGATGATGGCTGTGTATATAGACAGTGAGGTGGGGATATCTGGTGATGATGGCTGTATATAGACAGTGAGGTGGGGATATCTGGTGATGATGGCTGTATATAGACAGTGAGGTGGGGATATCTGGTGATGATGGCTGTATATAGAGAGTGAGGTGGGGATATCTGGTGATGATGGCTGTATGTAGACAGTGAGGTGGGGATATCTGGTGATGATGGCTGTATATAGACAGTGAGGTGGGGATATCTGGTGATGATGGCTATATATAGACAGTGAGGTGGGGATATCTGGTGATGATGGCTGTATATATAGGCAATGAGGTGGGGATATCTGGTGATGATGGCTGTATACATAGACAGTGAGGTGGGGATATCTGGTGACGATAGCCGTGAACAGAGAAGCAGGGAGAGAAATGCTGGGGGGGGAGGGGGGGGGGGGGACGATGACTATAAACTGACAGTGAGGCATGACATTCAGGAGGTTGTTGTTTTAGTTAAAGTCTTTTCATCGCGTCAATGATTTTAGACTCTAGCATCAAAAACAGCAAAACCTTTGTTGTTGTTGTTTTTAATCGTAAAAAAAATTCAAAAAACGGGAAAAAAGAAGAACAAGAAGAAGAAGAAGAAGAAGAAGAAGAGAGAGACAGAGGGACACAGAGAGAGAGAGAGAGAGAGAGAGAGAGAGAGAGAGAGAGAGAGAGAGAGAGAGAGAGTTACAAGAAACGAGCAGCAGGACTACATAACAAATAACACGTTAATCTATATATTGAAAGGTTGAAAAGATTAAACTGATCCCAAAATAACTTAATATTAGAAACAGGCAAAATACATTCTACGACTTCTGAGATAAAAAAAAAAAGTTTTCATTGAAGCACATTTGACCAGTGTATGCTCAATTGTCAGTTCTGCAGAGCAGACACACTTAATGTCTTTACAGTACTTTGTCGTTAAAGCATTTAACAAAAGTCTGCACGACAAGGTAACAATTGATCTACTTGCACATGGAGTATTCATGATGAAAAATATTTTGTCCCAGAAGAGAAAAAAAATGTCGTACCGTTTCATTTTCTATGATGTTACACATTTCTACTGAAGATAAACTGCAAGGCAGTTCAATAGCATTCAATAGCACTCAACAGCATTCAGAGTGTTTCTCAGCCCCCTTTTTGGCAAGATGGTCAACTTATTCATTGTAAGAAATTCCACAATGGGATGGTATCCAACGAAAGTCCACATTGGACCCTTTCAATTCAAGAGGTGGTAGCTATAGAAAGTGGGAAATTCTGGATGGGTGTTAAGCGAGGGGGGTGTGATTGCAAAAAAATAAACGTTGACGCTGACATTGTTTTAAATCAGAGTTACTGATAAAAATAGAATATTGCAGGAAGCGCTGACAATGATGACAGCATAATGGTATAATGGATGAGGGCTGTAAAGAGAAAGCGAGTCCTGGGGGTCACCAGCCGCCGTGGCGAAGTGGTTAGCGTCGCGGACTCCCGGCTGAGAAGTCATAGGTTTGATTCCCATCAGAGTCATGTGGGATTTTTCTGCCCCGACCGGCTCCTACCCAGAGCAGAGTTTGCTACGGGCTCAGCTGGGAAGACTGGGACCACACAGTCCAGTTTCGTCCACTTAATGGATGTATCTCTGAGAGCATTGCTCAAATTTCTTGGCTAACACTGCAGGTGTCTGTATCTCTCGGGTCTGGTTGACGCCGGGACATATGAAAAGAAGCGTAGAGTACAGCCCTGTCATGCAGTCTCAGACCGAAATGGAAATCCGTGGTATCATCTTCATTATCATCATTCTCATCGATCAGCATAAAAAAGTTTCAAATTATGTGGCCCTTCATGTCCTGCTCTCATGTGACTTCGGTTTCGATGTCCTCTCCACGTCTGTGATCTTGGTTTGGAACCGTCGGGGTCACCAGTATCGGCGAGTCCATGGGGGCTGTCGTTGGACTGACGTGGTGGCACCCTCAGGAGGGAGAGCTCACTCACGCCGGCTCCGCGACTAAGCAATTATTGTCGTCAGTAGGGGGCTTAGTAGGTGGTGTCCTGCGTATGTTGGATCAGAACAGGCGCCACTGAACACCACCGAAGTGACTCGGCAGCAGTGCAGTGTCTCCTCCGGTGGGTTGTCTACTGACGACTTGACATTGACTGTTTCCTATCAATTGCCGGTGCCGGGGCTGCGGCGGGACTGACCGAGCTGTGGCTGCGGATGGGGTGTTGGAATGAGTGACGTGGGTGAACTGCCACTAAGGTGGCACAGAAGATGGAACAGAAAAAAAAAATCCTGGGGTTGAGGGTGGGTAGTTGCTATAGCAAATATGCCAGGCACTACTATTGTTCCAGAGCGGAAGTCCCTTGGAGGAGGACGGCTATAAATAGCATGACTGACACCAGTCACGGCAAACAAATGGAAATCAATGGCCATGTCAGCTTGTTTATGACAACAACTGCAGACTTTCAGAGATCAGGAGAACAAGTCGTGGCAACTGTTGCCTTATTTGGAGGCAGTGAAACTTTCAGTTTGAAGAAGAAAGAAAAAAAAGCATTGTCAGCTCTGAAAATGAGTCTATAAAACGCGGCTTTTCAAATTTTTTCGCTTTAATAGACATTTTCAGTCGTGTTAGGCCTACATATTGATCAAACCACGGGCCGGAATAGCTCAGTTGGTAGAGAGCCAGACTCGTAATCTTGGTGATCCTGGGATTGCGGCTTCGAACCTCCGCCGGACCGTTTCGGTACAGGGGGATTTTTCCCTCAGAGTTAACATTCGTTCTGGCTCCATTTCCCATACAGTCCTTCGAATGAGACTATAAACCGAGGATCCGAGTGTGAACGCACGCATAACATCTTGCACACACGTCAAATCCCATCAGCAACTTTCGGAAGAGAAGGCCAGTTTGGCCGTTAGTATGGATGACACATGACACATAGTATGCACCGTGCGTGAGAATGGAAAGCATGAAGGAAGTAAGGAAATGAGTTACTGATTTTGAATGATATGGACTGGATGACACGGGAAACGACCGAACGAAGCGCCAGCTGGCAGCTCTTCAGTCGGCACTACCAGGTACACAGCCCGTTGTGTAAACAAGTGTGGATTGTAAAGCGCTTAGACTTGGTCTCTTGCCAAGAATAGGTGCTGTATAAGTATTAACTATAATAATATAAAGACCAAAAGGTTTACAGTGTTCGGTATTCGGTGTTCGGTTCGGTATTCAGTATTCAGTTTAGTGTATGGTCCAACCGTTTGCAATGGGGCCATATTAGAGATGTCACTTTGTCAGAACTGGTTTCCTGATGATTCGTTACTGCCACTGTTTAACACAATGACTGAGGACATTTCCAACACACACACACACACACACACACACACACACACACACACACACACACCACACACACTCACACACGCGCGCGCGCGCATGCACACACACACACACACACACACACACACACACACACACACACACACACACACACACACACACACATCTTACTTAGCTGTGTATTACAGTTACTGACGAACATCCCTTTAAAATTTTAAAATGATCAGCGAGCTGTTCAGTACTGTCATGAGAGTAATACACACACTCCTCTCTCTCTCTCTCTCTCTCTCTCTCTCTCTCTCCTCCCTCCCTCCTTCTCTCATGCAGCTATAGGCTCTCACTCACTGCGATGTGATGTCTCTCTTGTGTCCAGATGTGCCCCCTCAGATCACGGAGCCTCCCCGCAGTCAGACGGTCGTTGACCAAGGCACCGTCAGCTTCGTGTGCCGGGCCAGCGGGCAGCCCGCTCCTCAGTTCCAGTGGGAGCGCAACGGCAAACGCCTCAGCAGCCGCCGGAACCGCTACCACATCGTGGAGGCCCCGCACCTGTCCGTGCTGCGCATCAAACCGGTGCGAGGCAAGCGAGACCACAACGTGGCCTTCACCTGTGTGGCGGTGAACCCGGCAGGACAGGCCCGAGCTGAAGCCACCGTCAAGGTTTACAGCAAGGAGACAGACGGCAAGGTAAGGGCACCTAACTTAATGTGCACGGCGAGGAGAGAGATGGGCAAGGTAAGGGCACCTAAATTAATGTGTACGGTGAGGAGACAGATGAACAAGGTCAGGGCACCTAAATGTGTACGGCGAGGAGAGAGATGGACAAGGTCAGGGCTAAATGTGCACGGTGAGGAGAGAGATGAACAAGGTCAGGGCACCTAAATGTGTACGGTGAGGAAAGAGATGGACAAGGTCAGGGCTAAATGTGTACGGTGAGGAGAGAGATGGACAAGGTCAGGGCACCTAAATGTGTACGGCGAGGAAAGAGATGGACAAGGTCAGGGCTAAATGTGTACGGTGAGGAGAGAGATGAACAAGGTCAGGGCACCTAAATGTGTACGGCGAGGAAAGAGATGGACAAGGTCAGGGCTAAATGTGTACGGTGAGGAGAGAGATGGACAAGGTAAGGTCACTTAAATGTGTACGGTGAGGAGAGAGATGGACAAGGTCAGGGCTAAATGTGTACGGTGAGGA
>CM065726.1:1069527-1074527 GCA_033310375.1 Conus canariensis
GGTTGAAACGAGAAGACAGTGCCGCGTTCATTGTCTTGTCAAGAATTGTGAGGTACTGGTTGAAATGAGAAGACGGAGCAGTCTTCTTTGTCTTGTCACGAATTGTGAGGTACTGGTTGAAACGAGAAGACAGTGTCGTGTTCTTTGTCTTGTCACGAATTGTGAGGTACTGGTTGAATGGAGAAGACAGTGCAGTCTTCTTTGTCTTGTCAAGAATTGTGAGGTGCTAGAGATACAACACTCAGTGTTTTCAAGATTCTTAGGCACTGGGTTGTACTGCGTTGACTCTAAAGGAAAAAAAACCATATCGGGTCAGAGTTATGTAGAACACAGAAATTAAAAAAGAAAAGTATCGCTGCCATGGTTGCTATGACGACAGATGCGGCAGCAAAGAGCGATCAATATTCATTGGCTGAATGCCTGCCTACTCTCGCTGTCACACTCGCCCGCCCGCCAAGGAGGTCTGCTCTTTTCGCACTCATATATACATGTGTGGTGTGTGTGTGTGTGTGTGTGTGTGTGTGTGTGTGTGTGTGTGTGTGTGTGGGAGAGAGAGAGAGAGAGAGAGAGAGAGAGAGAGAGAGAGAGAGAGACTCTCTCAAACTCAAACTCAAATATTTTAATTGCAAAGGCCACCGACCTATCTGCAATGAGGTCAAGAACAAAAGTAGAACACACACGCGCCTGGCGCATATACTGAAAATTATGAAAGAAGATATTTGCATAACAAAATGTTCTTCCTGAAATATCTCTGGCATTTGTGTGTTAACTGACAACAGTTCCTGTCTTCGTTTTAGTGCTTTAAAAATGAACATGGCTGCAGAGCGAGTTATAATTCTCTTTTCATTTTGCAGTAAAAGAAGCAATGACACTTGATGAACATTTGTAGTATGAGGCAAAATGTCTTTTTCTCTTAAATCTTTATAGGATTAAACAATCACAAATTGTATTTCGTCCTCGATTTGATTACAGAATGTTTTTGGAGTTTAGTGTATATCTTTGATGGACATTCAAACCACCAATACCAAGTCGAAATCTCACGAATGAAATGAAATCTGTATTCCATAAGGCCAAGGCCCTCTGTGGAAGAGGGGACCAAAAACAAATACATATAAACATCATTACATACAAATACATCAATATACATTCAAGTTATAGCAATCTGTCGCGCTTTAAACGCTTGATAAATATAAAGTGCTAATTTTCTGACTGTATTACTGTTCGTTGAGGCCAACAAGAGAGATAAACGAAAACCATTTGGATTATGAGAGAACTTTTGACCAATGAACTTTTCTCTTATGCTATTGTAAAATGGACAGCATGATAAGAAGTGCATTTCGTTTTCGACTGCAACTTTACATTGTTTACAAATTAAGTCTTGTGGCCTATGATTTCTATACCTCTAGTAGTGAGTTGCCAAGTCAGAAATGCCAAATCTAAACTTAGTTATAATATATTTTAAATGCTTGTCAATATCCATGAATAGACATATAGGTAGAGAACCACACGGATTACACTGAGAGAGAGACACTTGACACTTTGACACTGATATTTTATTGTCATTACCAAAGAGGTCTTTTGACAAGGGGGGAGAGGTAACAGAACAATAACATTTCCCTCTTCCTTTCCTGGAAACAAATAGTACACATTCATTCCTAGTGTGCACCAAATCAAAGGTTAAAAACAAATAAATTCATAACATTTCCTTATGTCCTCACGCACAGGAGTAATGCAATTAGGGGGAAAAAAAAAAAACCACCTTAAGACTTACTCGACCATCCACTCGATCAAATGATGACAATGTATCTTACTGATCTCTTCCACTTGCGATGAATGATAATATTCATTCAGATATCTCTTATAATGCATTATCTTAAATTTCACTATCCTTCATCTGTCTAATTTTCAATGCTTCTGCGATGAATTTCGCAACTGATTTAATTACAAGTTCATCATCTGATGATAACACGACAACAACATTTTGTCTTTTCATTATATCTAACTGGAAAAGTGAACAATTTGTCCGCACTTCATTATAAGCAGTACAGTGGAACAGAAAGTGTTCTTCGTCATCAATAATGTGTCTACATGCAGGACAAGGAGATTCTGTGGATGTTTCACATTCAAACCATCTTTTGTTTGCATTAAAACCTAAAGTCCTCAACCTAAATCTTGCGTAATTTATTCTGTGCCATCTATCTGTTATGACATTGAGAAACTTTTCAGAATGAAACACATTCTTAAATGAGAAAAACCATCGATATTTTTCTTTACTTTCCATATCCGAGTGCCAATTCTGTTTAAAAGAACAAATAAGCCTGTCTTTAAATTCCGCAATAAACTGTTGCTCATTCCCTACTTCCTGGGCCATCCACACTATTCCAAAACCCTGTTCTGAAAGGACTTTCTTTACTTTATGAGCCCAGTTTTCTTTACCTTTTTCCATTTCTAAAAGCATCGTATCATAGGCTTGCCTGCTAAAACGGGACTGGGGTAGCTTCAAGATCTTCAACCAGTACTTAATACATTTCACAAATGTACTTATGTACAAAGGGTATCTGCCCATCTCTCCATATAAAACGGTGTTAGATGAATGAATAGGTACTTGAAGGAAACGCTTCATAGCATACGTATGTACTTTTTCCATCATCGAATTTTCATGAGAGAGAGAGAGAGAGAGAGAGAGAGAGAGAGAGAGAGAGAGAGAGAGAGAGAGAGGAGAGGGGAGAGACGAACGAACGAACAAACAAACGAAATGTTGTTTATTGAGGGAAAGAAGTAAACTTAATGGCTTTTTTTTTATCCAGCCCTCAAACAAGGGAAAGTATATAAATATGTGAACGAGAACATTGCACAGAACTACACATCAACTCATATACAACAATGAATACATAGCAATTTAGAATAATAATCCATTATGTAACTAGAGAAAAAGAGAGTGGGAGGAGGGAGGGATGGAGAACGAGAGAGAGAGAGAGAGAGAGAGAACGAGAGAGAGAGAGAGAGAGAGAGAGAAGGGGAGTGGAGACACAGAATAAAGAGACAGAGACTCTGACAGAGACAGACAGACAGACAGACAGACAGACAGGCAGACAGACAGGCAAAGACAGACAGACAGATAGGCAGATAGACAGACAAAGACACACAGAAAGAGAGGGAGAAGGTGGGGAAGTGGAGACACAGAGTAAAGAGACAGAGACTTTGACACACACACACACACAGCACAGAGAGAGAGAGAGAGAGAGAGAGAGAGAGAGGAGAGAGAGAGAAGGGGGAGTGGAGACAGAATAAAGAGACAGAGACTCTGACAGAGAAAGAGAGGGTGGGAGGGGGGGGAGACAGAGACAAGAGACAGACAGACGAGATAGCATAGACAGACAGAAGAGAGAGAGAAGAGAGAGAGAGAGAGAGAGAGAGAGAGAGAGAGAGAGAGAGAGAGAGAGAGAGAGAGAGAACGAACTAACGAATCTTTTTCAATAAGGGATAAAAGCGGAATAAGCACAAAATGGCTTTTTTACATCCGGCCCTCAATAAAGGGAAATATATAGGAAATACAATAACAACAACAGCAAAACTAATCTATAATTGAAGTAAACATACATAAACGCTATAAATAGAAAGAGGAAATAGTTACACACAAAAAACAGAAGACAATCAATGCCTGAAAAGAAAGAGACAAACAGACAGACAGACAGACAGACAGAGAGACAGAGAGAGACAGAGAGACAGACATAGACAGACAGAGAGGGAGACAGATGGAGAGACAGAGACAGAGAGACAGAGAGAAACAGACAGAGAGAGAGAGAGAGAGAGAGGAGAGAGACGAGAAGAGAAGAGAGACAGAGAGAAGCAGGTGGGGGTGGGAGGGGAGGGGTCATCATATTATAGTTCATGACAAAATGGTTATTGGAAGATAGATACATATATACAATAAACATTATCACAATACAAATTTAATTATAACACACATTTCTGGAAAAAAGAAAAAAAATTGAACAGGCACCCCATCGTGTAAGCAAAGTAAAAAGATTTACACTTGACAAGCAGCACCTTTAGAACAATGGATGGGAGAGACCAGTACAGAGAGAGAGAGAGAGAGAGAGAGAGAGAGAGAGAGAGAGAGAGAGAGAGAGAGAGAGAGAAGAAGACAGACAGACAGACAGACAGACAGAGAGACAGAGAGAGAGACAGAGACAGAGACAGAGAGAGACAGAGAGAGAAAGAGAGAGAGACACAGAGAGAGAGGACAGAGACAGAGACATAGAGAGAGAGTTTAAGAACATGAATTGGAAAATCCAGTCATTAGTTGGGCATGAAGTGCCCTTTTAAAGCTATATAAGCTGGCGTGAACATCAAGAGAGGGTGAAATGCGGTTCCACAAGAAGTCTCCAGAGTAGTGAAGACTGGTTTTAAATATATCTATTTTTGGACGGGGTATTACAATTTTATGAATATGGCGATTTTCATTTAATTTAAATTTCTCTGTAATTGAAGGGAGAGCACGACCCGAAAGAATCTTAAACTTAACTTAAACCTTTATTGAGTTTAACCTACAAATTTAATGGTAAAATATCCAAATCTGTATAGTCAGAGTATGATAACGTTACCGATTTTAACAAAACTAAGTTCAGGGAACGTCTATAAAGACTAAACAAAGGTTTGAGTATATAATTACATGCTGAATCCCATATTGTAGATGCATAATTCATATGGGATTCGATATAAGTGTGAAAAAAATATTTTACGTGAATGGCAGTCTAGGAAATGTTTTATCTTGGACAGCTGGTATATCTTGTTTGAAACTGTTTTGCATAAAGACCGTACATGTTCTGACCATGACAGATTGTTATCTATAACTACTCCTAGGACTTTATGACAGTTTCTTCGACAGTTATACCATTGATAGAAGGGGGTGCGCTCGTGTAAGAAAGGTTTTGATGTTTTTGTCTTGTGGTTATGATTATATGTTTGGTATTGGCAGGCTTCACGCTCATATGATT